>PISW01004509.1:0-117404 GCA_004023785.1 Mungos mungo
ACTCACTTTATTTAAAATGAAGAAAGAGGTACTATGTGTTCAGGATTTCTCTTCCATCCTTCATCCATCACTGTTGATCCTGAAAAGCTACAACTGCCCTTAAATAATTGTTCAATGAAAGAAACACAATCTGAATTTTATATGCATTTGGGTCATAGCTGACAAACTAACTTTAAAGTTTTTTTTAATGTTTATTTATTTTTGAGAGAGAGAGAGAGAGACAGAGAGTGAATGGGCAAGGGGCAGAGAGAGAGGGAGACACAGAATCTGAAGCAGGTTCCAGGTTCTGAGCGGTCAGCACAGAGCCCGACGCAGGGCTCGAACTCACAAACTGTGAGATTAGGACCTGGGCTGAAGTCAGACGCTTACCTGACGGAGCCACCAGGTGCCCCTGACAAACTAACGTTAAAATGCCATTCGTTTCCGAGTGGTCCCACTGACGATGACTGGCTGTCAGCACCGTCCCACGGGTGGTTCATCAGGTAAGTTCAACAACACCAACATGGTCTACTGTAGTGACTTTCTACTTGCTTCAACAAAATCAGTCCTTGAAGGGTAGCTTGGATGTCACAGCAAGGTCAAGTTGCTATAAATATTCTGTATTTGCTCTCAATTTCTGACCTTTCTGGCCATGAACCAATCACCATTCTCAGAGCACAGCACCAATCCACCCACGGGTCTAGTCCAAGTCCCCTCTCGTTACAGATTCATTCATTTGCACATTTGCGTGTTCAGCAGAGAGCAGTGGAGTGTCAAGCATGTACCAGGCACTGGAGCCAAAATAAGGAATATTCCAGAGAAGGTCCCACTCTCACGGTGCTTATACTATTGTGCGCAAGACTAGTCATAGATGCAAAAATGCAATCTAACTCTAGGCTGTGACAGCTGCTATTCAGAAACAAAGTAACGGAAAGGGAGACAGAGTGAAGGGGTGGCAGGGGCATGGGAGGCCTGTCTGAGGTGGAAGAGGTGAATATCTGAACCAAGACCCAAGATGAAGCATGGGAGGGAGCCATACGATGTTCTGGGAGAGGATGTTTCTAGATAAAACTACAAAGGCAAAGGGCCAGGGAGGGGGAAAAATTTGGTGTTTTTTGGAAAGAGAAGAAGGCCAGTGTGTCTGGGAAAGGAGAGAGTGGGATTTGGAGGGGAGGGTGGGGAGGTTGAGAGGAGCTAGATCACACAGGCCTGTGTGGTTGGGAGTTTGGTAAAGACTGTACATTTCATGTTTTAGGAGGTGGGTGGAGGCTTTTGAGCAGAATGAATTTGATGTGCAAAAATGGGGGGAGTGTCCAGTTAAAGTTGAGTAAGACAATAGCAATGGCTCCCAATGACCCTCACCCTGTGGTATTCACACCCTCATACAGACCCCTTCAACATTAACTAGGTCTGAACTGTGTAGCAAATAGAAGATGACAGAAATGACAGAGGCCAGCGCACGGAAGGCTATGTGGCTTCCTCCTTGCCTTTGCTCTCGGATCACTTGCCTGGGGAAGGTCAGCGGCCATGTTGTAAGGGTGCACAAACCACCCTGTGGAGAAGTCCGTGTAATGAAGAACCGAGTCCTCCTGCCAGCAACCACACTGATTAGTCAGTTGTGGGAGTGAGCTCGAAGTGGATCACCTGGCTCCGGTCAGTGCCCCAGCCGGCCACAGCCCAGACGACATCTTGACTTGCAAGAGACCCTGAATCACAACCTCTCAGCTGAGCTGCTCCCAAATCCCCCAACCACACAAACGGTGAGATAAGAAGTGCTGACTGTTCTTCAAAGATGCTAAGTAACTCTTGGAATAATTTGTTACACAGCAACAGGTAGTTGATACAGGAAACAGTTTTGGAATCCTGGAGACTAGTTTATCAATGCAGCTCGGAGGCAATGAAGGGATCCTAAAAGGGAAGTGTTCTGGTACATGAAGGCGAATAGTGGTTTGAAATGAGTGCTGACCCCAACCCGTGTCAGTGAGAGTTCCAGAAAGGAGGATGAAAGATGCATGAGGGGAGGTGGAGGGGAATATACCTTCTGGCTGTCATAGGAAATATTTGGCATGGCTCAGTGTGGGTCCATTTCTGCTGATTCATTTTTGTGGTTTTTCCCTGACAAGGTAACGCATCCACATTAGCCGTGGGACATTAGCCGTGTCCTAAAATGAGAAGATTGTGATGATGGTAGAAGCTAGTCCCAACGGACGTTCATTTTGCCTCTGCTTACAGATCAGCGTGTGTCCTGAGTTCCCAACGCCTCAGCTCCTGCAGAAATCACACCGCGAGGAGTCTGGGAGGAGCAATCTGTGGCCGGGCAGCCTCGCTCTGGGTTTGAGCTTTGGAAGAACTTCAGGACATCAATCATTATTCCAAAGAGGCTCCTTTAGAATAAAAGGAAAGTGTCTCCAGCCTTGCATAACGCCCTGAGAACCCAAACAAATATTTGCATGTATTCGCTTTCCTAAATTAGTCAGACGACTTTTAGTACAACCTATGATTGATGCTAATTTTCCTTCACAGCAAACACAGTTTTCTTGCCTCTGAATGTGCCTGCAGGAAGTGGAAACTTGACCATTCCTTCAACTGGATGGATGCTCTGGAAAATTACAACCTTTCGTACTCTTGTGGGGACAGTCAACAGCTCCGGACTTGTATGCCGAGGCAATGACATTAAGAAATCACTGACAGTTGTACTCAAAGGACTTTGATAGAGCCAGCGGTTGTTAAAGCACCAAGCTCAGTTGTCCGAGAAGACAGAGGAGGTACACAGAGGCTACACTGCAGGGTCCTGGGGCTGCTTCACCTGGGTCCCAGCTCCTCGGTGATCCAGACCCTGACCGTGACTGTCATGGGTTGAGCATTGTCGTAGCCACTGGGAATGGTCTGATCCATAATGAGATAATGTACCTTTCTCTGGCCATTTCACTGCACAGACTTGTCAATTTGTAAAGAGAATGGACAATTTGTGGTTGACACTCCAACATCCATTATCCCTAAACAACCTGTCTAAATCAATCAAGGATCTCATCTCCTTTCCAGTGATTGATTTAGAGCTGGCGCGGGAACTAATTCTAACCCCTGAGCGAACAACAGAAGTGTGCAGGTGATTTACCTCCGAGACTCTGTTCTCCATCTTTGTCTTCCTTCAAGAGCTGTTGCAAGGATTAAGTTTCCTCCTTATTAAGAAGAGGTTAGAAGTAAAATGAGGTCAGATTTTTCTAAATTTTTTTTTATTTTATTTTTTTGAGTGGGGAGGGGCACCCAGAAAGGGAGAGAAAAGGAGAGAGAACTGTGAAATCGTAATCTGAGTTGAAATCAAAAGCTGAATGCTTAACTGACTGAACCTCCCAGTGGGCACCCTGAGGTCAGATTTTTCTAGAACCATGGATCTTAAGCTTTTTGATCTTAGGATTTATTTACACTTAAATATGATTTAGGACAACAAAGAGCTTTTATTTATGTGGTATATCTACCAATATTTACCATATTAGAAATTAAAACTAGGAAAAATTTAAAATATATATTTATTGGGGCAACTGGGTGGCTCAGTCAGTTGGACATCCAAATGATCTCACCACTCATGAGTTCAAGCCCCATGTCGGGCTCTGTGCTGACAATTCAGCCTGGAGCCTGCTTCAGATTCTGTGTCTCCCTCTCTCTCTCTCTCTGTCCCTCCTCCTCCCGTGTGCTATCTCTCTGCCTCTCAAAAATAAATACACATTAAATAATTAATGAAAAATACAGTAATAATAAGCCCATTTATACATTACCATAAATGGCACATTTTTAACAAAAAATAATTACAAATTCCAAAACAAAACCAATTTCATGAGAAGAATGACATTTGTTTTACAGTTTTGCAAATTTCCTTAATGTCTCATGTGGTTGGGGGACAGCTGGATTCCCATCCCTGCTTCTGCAGCTGGGTTTTGGTGAAGTAGATGAAGAAAACCCTGCCTCCTTCAGGGTGACAGAGGGAGGTCCTCCTGAAAGGACTGCCAGGATCCCTCAGGAATTCTTGGACCACATTCTCTAGGGCGTATCAGAATCACTGTCCAGAAAACCAAATGTTGACCAGCATATCCAGAAACAAGCTCCTGTGTTTCCCAGAAGAGATGCGCTCCAGGCAGAGGTAAGGTGGTGGGTCCCATCACCGAACAGGAGCTGGAGCTAATTTACCCGTGAACGCCCTTCCATCCATGTGCCGTTCTGGGCCACTGGGTCCCAGCATCCCAAGATCTCAGAGTCAGAAGGAACTTGAGAGACATCTTCTAGCTCTGCCTTTTGTCTCTGGTTCCCGTTCTGTTCAGGCACCAGCTGTGAGCAGACGCTCACGACCTCAGGAGACTACATGTTCACAGAAGCCCAGAATTGGGAATCTCCTGGACACTCTTTTATACACTGTTAAGCACCTTGCCCAAGATCCTACAGCCCTTTACTGGCACAACCCAGCGCTTCTGATTCCCAATCCAATATGTTCCTGTCCTTCCTTCCGTTCACTTCTTCTTGGGGGTCCAGGTCATAAAAACATTTGTTCTTTTATGTGCCCGTAAAGAAGTAGTCCCTTCTGGGAATGACTAAGCCATATCATTTGGTTTTACACAGTGTATGTTTCGGACCTGTTGGACACTTTTGCTAAATGAACTGTTTGAATTAGCCTGATCATAATGAAGGGAAGAAAGCTTTCAAAGTAGAATGTTTCTTTAGGAGACAGTGAAGACACAGAAGCCCGTGGGGACTATTGGGGCACCTGTCACCCCATCTTTGCATGGATCTCTCTTCTGGCCTACCTGTGAGGGTCACTGTCAGCACCCGTGTGCAAGAAACTTCTTAATCAGGAGGTCTAAGTCTGTTTGGCAAAGTGCGCAATGGTTATTGTTTTGTCTTTTACATTTATTATGAGCATTTTTTCCCCACAAAAGTGCGGTGAGTAAGATGATTAAGCCCCATGAGCCCATTTCTCTGAATCAGCCATTTCAACATCCTTGTTTTGTCATACTTGTTTTTCTAGTCATTCTTTATCCCTCTCCCTCCTTCCCTTCCTGTCTTTTCTTCCCGTCACTAATTTAAAGCACATCCTTAACACCATGGCATTTCACCTTGAAATACTTCTGTAGATATTTCTAAAATATAAGGGTGTTTCCCATAACAGCACCACCTCATTTAACTGAAGTTAAAAATTCCTTAATAAGAACGATTAGTCAGTTTATGCTCTAATTTTCCACTCATTACATTTGAAGATTATTATGGCTCTTAAGTCTTTTTTTATAATCAGGGACACTCTCCCCACCCTGCTCCTTCTACCCTGTTTTCCTTACGCTCTTGACTTAATTTGGAAACTGCATCTGTTTTTCCGCAGGGCGTCCTACATTCTGCACGTGTTTGTTGGCTTTCTTCTGGAGTCATTTAACGTGTTGATTTGTCCTTTGCTTGTTCTGTAAACTAAAAGCTAAGCTTAAAGACTTGATTCAATTCTTTGGCCTGAATACATCACAGTGGTACTTTCTATTGTGGTTGATTTACAGGTGTAGTTTCTATGGTATGTCACAAACAGGCACATAATCTGGATGTCCTACCTACAGTGATGCTAAACCAGCCAGTGGGTTCAGGTGGGGGCAGTCCAAGCCTTGTCATGAATGTCCCTGTCAACCATCATCCATTAGGTTTTGCATCGATGTAGCCTTTGGACCACTTATTTAATTAGGAGTTGAAAATGGTGATTTTTCTACCATTTGTATTCTGTTACATTTATTAGCTGGGATTTCCTTGTAAAGAAGAACTTTTTCTCATCAACTGGAACTATTTAGTAACGTAGAAATACAGTTCACACGGAGCAAGCAGAAGGAAAGCTTAATTCTTTCCCTTGGACTCCCGCTTCTCCAAGTAAAAAGTAAGTCTTCGCCAAAGCTGCTCTTGCAAGATACCAAACACGGGGTGCCTTCGACAGCAGGCATCGATTTTGCACAATTCTGGAGGCTGGGAGGCTCAAGATCAAGTTGCCTTCAGATTTGGTGTCTGGCGAAAGCCTCCCTCCTGGCTTGGAGACTGCCACCTTCCTGCTGTGACCTCAGGGGGTGCAGAGACAGAGAGAAGGCTCGTAGGATCCACCTCTGAATACCTTCCCACTGGAAAGTTGGGGTTTTCGCATTTGAATTTGGCAGGGATACAAACGTTCCGTCTGTAACAGAGTTGGTGTTCTAGCTTCCAATACTGCCCAGTGAATTTTTCAAGTTACTATTGCCATTTCTCTCTCTCCTTCTGATTATTACTGTGAACTCCAGATCTCATAGATTTGTTATGTGTTGATTAGTTACAGCCATTATTCTTCCTAATGCTCAAAGTGTCCCATCTTAGGCCATGGTAGTCCCACAAGGTGGCTTTTTGACATGACCCCATTCATCTTTGCTTCCGTGCTTTCTGGCACAAGTGCCCTCAGGATTGGCTCATATACTTCCTGCCGCCAATTTAGCCTTAGCTATTTCTCTGAAAAGCCTTGTCTGTTTCTGTGGGGAATGGTGTATTCATTGCTCTTGAGTTGTTATTGCTTCTGTTAACTGATTTAGAAAACACATTTTTGGCTGTTTTTCAAAAGCAAAAAGCCAGAAGTCTTCGCAGTGATATTTCCGCTTCAAGTTTAACATCATTGGGTTTACGCTTAAATTCTTTATTTTTATTTATAACAGATGTGTCTTTTTCTGTTATACTAAAAAATCTTATTTTTTAACCATAATTTCTATTGCTGTAATGACTTATTAACCTACAATACACACATAATAACTTCCAAATATCAATATTGATATGCATAGAAGACTATTGAATGAAGTTCACATTTTCTTTAGAGTTCTTTTTAGCCTCAGAATATTCCACTAATGATGTGCAGTCCAAATGCTGCCTACCAAAGTTAGCTTGCAGGAGCTCTTTTATCTCTGTGGTATATCAGTTTGATATATAATTCAGTACTTGTTTGGATTTGTTTTCGAATTTTAAGGAAATGCTTTTTCCCCCTGCCTTTTGATTTAATTTTCTTTTTGGAATATGTAAAATATTTCCCGATTCCCAAGTCAAAGCTTTATAGCAAGATTTATTCAGAGAGGTCTCATTTCTAATTCTGTTTTGCCTCATATGCTCCCCCCTCCCTCCCAATATTTTCTCCTCTGGTTTATTCTTTTTGTGTTTCCTTTTGGAAATATGAGAAAGTGTGTGTGTATGTGTGTGTGTATGTGTGTGTGTGTGTGTGTGTGTGTGTTTGCATTAGTATTTTCTCCTCTCCTTTACTGAAAAAGTGGTGTGCTACTTGGAGTGTTTTGTGGATGGCCTCTTCTTTTATTGGTATATCCCTCATATCACCCCAGTTAGGAATATAGAGATAGTCCACATTCCTTTATACGACACACAGTGCTCCATTGTGCAAATTTTTTATACTTTATTCAACCATTTCCTTACTGAGGGCTCTCTGTGCTGTTTCCACTGTTTCACCATCACAAATGACAATGTCATGAGTAACCGAATATGTGTGAGGAAATGAAGATGCCGTTCTGTGTTTTGCTTGTTTGTTTGCGGATGAATCGTTAGGATAGTTTCCTAGAAATGAGATTGTTGCTCCGAAGGTTAAGCGCATATGGGATTTTGCTAGATGTCGCCAAATCCTCCTCCATAGGGTTTATGTTACTTATTCTGTATTCCTACCAATAATGTAGGAGAATTCGTGTTTCCTCCGCACTCTCACCGACAGCATGTGGTGTCAAAGTTTTAAATGTGTTTAACTCTGGTAGGTACTAACTTCAGTGAGGTTTTCTCATTTCCCCTATTATGAGTAACATTGAGCATCTTTTCTTCTTTTTTTAAAATATTGTTTAATGTTTTTTATTTATTTTTGAGAGACAGAGAGAGACAGCATGAGCAGGGAGGGTCAGAGAGAGAGGGAGATACAGAATCTGAAGCAGCTCCAGGCTCTGAGCTGTCAGCACAGAGCCGATGCAGGGCTCGAACCCATGATCTGTGATGTCATGACCTGAGCCGAAGTCAGACACTTAACCGACTGAGCCACCCAGGCGCCCCTCTTTTCTTCTTTTTAAAAACCATTTGTTTCTCATTTTCTATGAACTGTTTGTAACTTTCATCCATTAAAAAAAAATCACTCTTCTTCTTCCTGACTTTTAGAGGCCCCATCTATAAATCCCTTCTTTTTAAGTTGCAAATACTTTCCCCTCTTTATTATTTGTCTTTTGCCTTTGCGTCTAGTAGTTTTGCCAGACCTTTGATGTGTTTTGTTTTCTTTTTGGGAGTTGAATTCACAATCTTTTTTTTTCTGTTGCTTCTGAATTTCAAGTCATAAGTACTAAGGGTTTTCTCCACTCCTACATTGCAAAGGAGTTTGCCCACTTTTTCTCTGGTACTTATATAATTTCATTTATAAAATTTAGACCTTCGGTCCATTTGGAAATCATCTTTTTTTCTTTTAAGCTGTCTCAACATTTAATACAGGGGCTCAAACTCACGACCCCAAGATCAGGAGCCACACACTCTTCTGCCTGCCCAAGATCAGGAATCACATGCTCCTCTTACGAGCAATCCAGGTGCTTCTGGAAATCATCTTGACATACTATGTGAGTGATAGATTATTTTCCAAATGGAATTGTGATTGATTGGCTGTGGTTTTGACACAGTTAGTGGAAATGATTGCCGTTCTGGTTCATTGGATAACCTTAGTTAAAGAAAGATAATAATTTATTTCACGTTTCTAGCACCTTGTCCCTGAGGCTAAAACTCAAGACTACTTTAAAGGTTACAAGTCAGTGGGGTGCCTGGGTGTCTCAGTCGGTTAAGTGTTCAACTTTGGCTCAGGTCATGATCTCATGGTTGGTGGGTTCAAGCCCGGCATCGGGCTCTGTGCTGACAGCTAGCTCAGAGCCTGGAGCCTGTCTTCGGATCCTGTGTCTCCCTTTCTTTCTGTCTGTCCCCTGCTCATGCTGTCCTCTCTCTCTCTCTCTCAAAAATAAATAAAAAAACATTTAAAAAATTAAAGGTTACAAGTCAATATGATGGACAATAGCTGTCACCGTCATTCAGCCTGCTGTTGTAGGTTTTCTAACCACACTACTCACCCTCGTGTCTCAACACGAGTACAGCACGTGATGTTACAGGGAAACCAGGAAGAGTGAACCCCGCTTGCTGGCCGAGCTGGCCGCTTCCTCTCAATTTCCGTTGCAATGTTATATACCACGTAGAACTGGGAGAGGAGCCGTTCACCGTTGCTGTTGACAAACACAGTGGCTTCCATGTCTCACAAAACATAGAGAACACTTTCTGTCCTTGATCTCTGTGGAGGGAGAGGAGCACTCCATGTTACCGTCAGAAACGCCAGAGCTGACCACTTAAGATCCATTAACTCAGAGATTTGCAAATAATGATATGTCTGACCATTTCAATGACCTTTATTTATTTATTAAATGCTTAATGTTTATTTTTGAGAGAGAGAGAGAGAGAGAGAGAGAGAGAGAGAGAGAGAGGGAGAACCAGCGGGGGGGGGGGGGGCAGGGAGAGAGGGAGACACAGAATCCCAAGCAGGCTCCAGGCTCTGAGCTGTCAGCACAGAGCCTGATGTGGGGCTCGAACACATGAGAGCTGTGAGATCATGACCTGAGCTGAAGCTGGATGCTTAACCAACTGAGCCCCCCAGGCACACACCACCCCCGGCTTTTAAATGACTTTTAAAAGCAGAATGTATGATGACGGTAGTATAATAAAATGACACTCAATTTGTGCAGATTTCTTAGATAATTTGAAAGGTGATATTTACATCAAACTTGACCAGAAATGGAACCGTCAGCATATTCTTATCAACAGATGAATCTTTTCTTCTGTGCTTTTTCTGTTCTTTTCTTTTTCTTCTTTTTTGTTATAAAATTTACTATTCTTTTATTTTCTTTTAAATTTTTTTTTGTTTTTTATTTATTTTTGAGAGACAGAGAGAGACAGTGCGAGCAGGGGAGGGTCAGAGAGAGAGAGAGATAGATACAGATTCTGAAATAGGCTACAGGCTCTGAGCTGTCAGCACAAAGCCCAATGCAGGGCTCGAACCCATGAACCGTGAGATCATGACCTGAGCCAAAGCTGGATGCTTAACTGACTGAGCCACCCAGACACCCCTAAAATTTACTATTCTTTATTAGTTGAAGATAACAGAAGTAACCAATAGATAGCAGGATGTGAACTTCTGTATTGTGTTTCCAGTAATGTGAAAGATCCCACATTTATGGAAGAGGCTTTCAGACTTCCATAAGGCAAGTCTTGAGGCACCTGGGTGGCTCAGTCAGTTGAGCGTCCGACTTCAGCTCAGGTCATGATCTCGCTCACGGGTTCAAGCCCCACGTTGGGCTCTGTGCTGACAGCTCAGAGCCTGGAGCCTGCTTCCGATTCTGTATCTCTCTCTCCCTCTATCCCTCCCCTGCTCACACTCTGTCTCTCTCTCTCAAAACAAATAAACATTAAAAAGAAAACATTAAAAAAAAAGGCAAGTCTTCCAACGTATATATAAATGATCCAGTGTAAAACTGCAAAATAAAAAGAGTGTTCTGGCTAGCTATCTAGCCCTGGTGCTTCCCTTAAGGAGAACTTTAACAGTCCAAATGTGGGGACTCGTATTTTTTCAGGATGCCTCTGTCTTTAAATCTCTGATCCCCCAGATGCACCCTGTGTATTATAAGCTTGAAGAATAATCAAAACAACTTTATGCGTTGGACGGGACAATAAAATGAGATAATCCGATGTTTTGGAAGAGCTTCAAAGCTCATCTCATTCAAAGGGAAATTTCCTCCATGTTTGTAAGCGCAGCTCTGGGGTGGCAAGATTGGGACCTGCTTTCCTCCGCGTTGATTAGCCGGAGGGAGGAACTGATAGAAGGGCGTGATGTCAAACAAAGAGGAGCGACCCGCTTAGGGTGATGAATCCTGGGGGACGGATTCAACGTACTTGCCTGCTTGCTCAGTGGTGCCCTAGCACCAGCTAGTGGCAAGAATTAATGAAGACATTATTTGCCAGGAAAAATAGAGCATTTGCATTAAGGACATCTTTCATCTCCATTTCTCAATCACTTCTTAGGCACCTGCCACAGTACATAATTTTTACCCCCTTGACTCAATAATATAGACATCTTTATTTAAAATGCCAAAGGGTGCTGCTGTTTGGCTGAAAAACCGGTGAGCAGCTTGCCTGATACGGTTGTCAGAATACCGAGAGGAGGGTCCAGGATGGGTGGGGAAAGAGGGGGATAGAAAATCTGTGTTTGGGGAAACAGACCCACCCTTGACTATGGATAACTTTTGCCGAAAGCCTGTGAGCGTGTCGCAGTGTGTTTTGGTAGTTCGCCGTGACTCAGCATGAAGGAGACTCTGGCTGCCCTTGAGAGCAGTCATTAACCGTCAGACCCCCGCCCATTTATCACATCCAGCACTCTGTGATGGAAAATCTGGAATTTCAAGCAGACTCACCAATCACATTGTGAGCCAGCTCTGACAGCGTCTTGCTGGGTCTGTATAGACAAGAGAATTAAGGACTTCTTGGTCAAATGCGCCATTGGTAGCTCCCCTGCTTTGCAATTTTAACTGAAGCCCACTTTTGTGTCTGTTTACATATCCAGAAAAATCGAGAGTCCACACAAGCACAGTGAGCATTAATTCATGATAGTCATGAGGCGATTGAATTGGATGCAATAGCTATCTTCTGCGGCTAGAGAAAAGACTGGAAAATGCACCCTTGCTATCCAAGGAAAGTTGCGTTAGGACTAAAATCACAGGAATATGTATGATCGTGTTGAAGTTAAAACACATTTGAAAGGCTCATAATCAAAGAATAAAATCTTTACTGGTAGAGCCTATAATAATCCTAGGATCTAACATATATTTCAAAAATGGATACACAAACCCACAGCGTAACTTGTTTATATTAAGAAATTGTAGGGGCCCCTGGGCGGCTCAGTCAGTTAAGCAACTGACTTCGGCTCAGGTCATGATCTCACGGTTCATGAGTTCAAGCCCTGCATCGGGCTCTGTGCTGACAGCTCAGAGCCTGGAGCCTGCTTCGGATTCTGTGTCTCCCTCTCTCTCTGCCCCTTCCCTGTTCTTCCTCTGTCTCTCAAAAATAAATAAACATTTAAAAATTAAGAAAAAAAAGAAATTGTATATGTACGTATATATGGATATATTTATAAAATCCAAACACAACAGAGTTCTTATTAATGTGCTTTGGCTGGGGTGCCTGGGTGGTTCAGTCAGTTGAGCATCCGACTTTGGCTCAGGTCATGATCTTGTGGTTTGTGGATTCGAGCCCCGCATCAGGCTCTGTGCTGACAGTTAGTTCAGAGCCTGGAGCCTGTCTTCAGATTCTGTGTCTCCCTCTCTCTCTGACCCTCCCTACTCGCGCTGTCTCTCTCTGTCTCTCAAAATAAATAAATAAATAAATAAATAAAATAAACATTTTTAAAAAATGTGCTTTGGCTGCTGAAAAGTAATTGGTTCAAAGTATAGATTCAATAGTTCCCGATGTCCTTTTTTTTTTTTTTTTAAGTAAACTCTACCCACAACATGGGGCTCTAACTCATCACCCCCAGATCAAGAGTTGCATGTTTTACCAACTAAGCCAGCTGGGCACCCCATGGGACAATACCCTCTAAGAACTGTGGCTTATATGACCTACAAAAGTAAGTCCTGCTTCTTATCCAGTTCCTTTGGGACAAAACGCTCTTCCCAGGTCACCGGCTACTCACAGGTGAACACAACAGCACAGACTCTGCATCTCCAAGAGTCAGATTGGTGGGGCCTCGGCAACCTGCGTGCCTCCCTCCGAGACAGACACCATCAGGAGAATTACCAAACACGGCCAGATCCAAAGCCTGAAGGTCTTACACCAGCTGCTGCCTCCCCCCCCTCCCTGTCCCCATCCCTGGAGACCATGATTCCCAGTCTACTGATGCCATGGCCTTCAGCCGGTGTGGCTGCAGTTCTGATCACATCACACAGCCCTCCATTCACTGGTTCACGCATTTGTTCAACCGAGGCTTATTTGAAACAGCTGGGACGCATGTGGTCATGTGACGAGTGTTTCAGGGATGAGGGACCCAGTCCCTGCCCTGACTGACCTTACAGGCTAGTGGCATTTTGCTTATGCAAAAAAAAAAAAAAAAAAAAAAATGAGGCTTTAGAAAGACAAGCAGTTTGCCCAAGATGACTAAGCTGGAAATGGCAGAGAGAAGAGGAAGTCGCTTTGTCTCTAGTGTGGATGCTCGCACATCTCTAACAGACGTCTTCGAAAAATAAGATTTAAAAAGCTTTCTTATCCCCCAACTCAGAATAGGTGTATTTTTCCTTCCTCACTTCGTTATGTTATCACCGGTCATGGCTAGTTATTTTATACTTTGGTTTATCATCCTGCACGATCTCATTTTTCTGTTGTTCAGAGTGTTCCAGCTTTGGCCACTGGGGGGAGCTCTTGCGGATGGCTCGTGTGTCCCTCTGATGTGTCCCCTTCATTGAATTTTTTAAAATTATTTTTTAAAAATGTTTATTTTTGAGAGAGAGACACACAGAGTGCGAGCAGGGGAGGGGCAGAGAGGGATGGAGACACCGAATCCAAAGCAGACTTCAGGCTCTGAGCTGTCAGCACAGAGCCATTCTGACCCATGGCTTAAACCCACAATAGTAAGATCATGACCTGAAGTCGGAAGCTTAACCGATTGAGCCACCCAGGCGCCTCCCACCCCCCACCATTGTACTTTTTATTCATGTGAGCACTTTCTTATTTTTCTGGCACGGCTCCATCCTTCAGTCCTGTACATTTCCCTGTTGGCCATGCGTAAAAACTAAATTAATACTATCAATTTGGCCAGACAAACTGTAAGCCATTATGTGTAAATGAGCACATTGAGGTGGCGGCACTTTGAATTTCCCCAATACTTCATTTCTGTATTTCTACCTTTCTTTCAGGTGGTGTTGGCAGCCCTCTGGGTCTGACCACAAACCCATGATCCTGGCTGTGAAGCTGTGACCTGCTCCCTGAGCTGTACTGATTTACAATATTGGAGTTAGCTTGCTTCTTTCCATTGTGCCCAGTAAATTGATGAAATTAGCTTCTTACCATCACCCTATATTCTCTATTCTGCTTTCCTTTGTTTGTTTAAATGTTTATTTACTTATTTTTGAGAGAGAGGGAGTACGCAAGCAGGGGAGGGGCAGTGAGAGAGGGAGACAGAATCCCAAGCAGACTCTGTGCTGTCAGCGCTGAGCCCAACACAGGGCTCGAACTCTTGAACTGTGAGATCACGACCTGAGGCAAAATCTAGAGTCGGACCTTTAACTGACTGAGCCGCTCAGGGGCCTCTCTATTCTGCTTTTGTTGAACATTCCCGGGAGAGGGTGGATGCTGTTTCACGGCAGCAGCGTGAATATAAAAATCAGGAGTTCTTCCTCCGGTCGTAGAAAAAGGAGACTAGGAGAGCCTGACTCCGCTATGCCACCGGGGAGGCTTCCTGGGCCTTGGCACTCTTGACACTTGGGACTGGACACTTCCTTGTCCTGGGAGCTTCCCCTCCTTGGAGGCATTCGGTAGCATCCCTGGCCCCACCCCCTAGATGCCGGCAGTGCTCTCCAAGTTGTGACAACCACAGTGCTTCCAGACATTGTCAAATGCTCCTCCCCTTACCGGGGTGGGGGGGGGGGGAAGCAAAATTACTGAGCGGGTTCTTTTAGCAACCTTGCAATGGAAAGGGGACCGAAAGTCTTGGAATGGACACTCAGGCCGTTTTCCCCTGTCATCTGATCGGCTTTGGTTCACTGGGCAGGACCGAACTGGGCAAGTCTTTGCAAAGGCAACCTCCAAGGACCAACAGGGCGGGATTTGGGTAATTTGATAAGCGACTTAAAAGGTTGGAAGGTCGCTCTGGTTCATTCGCTGACACACCTGCACCTGAGGGGTGAGTGAACTGTGTGGTCCTGGCCCATTTCCAATCCAGGGGCTTGCGGGTCACCTTCCACAGTGTCCCTTCCGATTTCCGTGGCGCGCGGTGCCTTTCTCTGCTTCTGTTCTACACTGCATGACTAAACCATGATTATTCTCTTAGCTTCTAGCGATGAGTTAGGGGATATTAATTTGCGATTTGTTCATAATGTTTAAGTGGATGAAAAGGACAACTTGAAGTTTCTCATTTTGGTTCTGTGGGATGTAATCCTGGAGAGAGAAACTTGCCTTAAATTGTTTTGCCAAAGGAAAAACAAATTATCCAGTAGTTCATAAATCTGCAAAAGGCTTTCTTGGATGAAGACCAGTCCTAGAAAGATGAGAGACAAAGCCGGATCCCACTGTGCGGGCACGGTGGGAAGAACTTGGTTCTTTGTGAGTTACTTCCCCCAACTCGCCCCACCTGGCCCCCAGTCTCTGAGCCGGTGCCCTGCTCACACCTGACCTTTAGGGAAATTGTGCCATTCTCCAGATTTTCCCAGTCCTTGGTCCCTTTTAAACCACCAGCGCTGTGATTTAGCCTTTGTGGAGAGCTGGTCTCAGCTCAGCAACAGAGTGTAGTAAACCTGGGGGGTGGGGGGGCGCACGTGTCCCAGTTTGTCCAGAACTTGCTAAAGTCCTGAATGTCCACGTCCTAGGCTGATGTGGAGAACAAAGGCAAAAGAAAATGTAGATAAAATTAAGTTTTCTTATAACCTAATGACAAATACTCCAGACAGGCACAGCCTAACATTCCTCCAGAACTCCCAACTGTCTTTTTTTTTTTCATTCTCAGAGATAATTTTATATTTTTGAGAGAGAGAGAGAGAGAGAGTGAGCAGGGGAGGGTCAGAGAGGAAGAAACGGGATCCAAAGGCAGGCTCCAGGCTCTGAGCTGTACTGTCAGCACAGCACAGAGCCCAATGCAGAGCTTGAACCCACGAACCCTGAGATCATGACCTGAGCTGAAGTTGGATGCTTAACCGACTGAGCCCCCCAGATGCCCCCTCCCAACTGTCTTAATGTTAATGCTTTGCTAGTGGGAAAAACCACCTTAGCATAACAAGGTATCCCTCAGCCAGCACAAACCTGGCGTTCGTTACCTTGGTCACCGTAACTCCATGAAGGCAACCTCCAGAGATCATCTCCTGTGACCTCGCCCCAGTCCTAACACACCTCCCGGCACCTGGGTCAGAAAAGTGATGTTGCATCTTTTAAAAAGTGCTGGAGTGAAGACACGGAAATTAACCGCAACTCTCTGGCTGGCCACAAGGAGGAGCGTTCTCCCACATATTGCGCAGTCCAGCGGGGCATAGGGAGCAGGTTAGGAGGGACCGAGTTAAGCTTGTTCTGCAGTCAGAGACTGTCTGAGGGATAGAAATAAAAACAAACGGTCCAGAAGGTGTCATTTCTGCCCCTAACACACGGGCGTGTACACACACACGTGCGCGCACACACACACACACATACACACACACACACACACACACACACGGTGCTTATGAAACTGACCTTCTGTTTCAGGTACTGGCAGGTTCCAGGATCCTCTATTTCTAAGTCCTCACAACGATCCTGCAGAGCGGGAACTGCGGTTAGGTAGCCTACGGTCACAGTATGGGGTGAAACTTCAAAAGCCATCATCTTTCCACTGTGTCACATCACCATATTATTTTACAGAGTCCTGAAATGGGAGAGTTAAGCACTTGGCTTAGGGCTGGGACATAGGGAAAGGCTGGGAGGAGGGAAGGGGATGCGGATGAAACCTGCCAGAGACCTTGGTCCAGGCCCATCGTGGGGAGCAGGGGTGGGGTGTGAGGCGTTGCTTCACAGCGTGGACACCAGTAGGGATCTGGGTGGGACATGGGAACGCACCAGCCAGCCCCCAGTGACGGGGGGAGGCCGGGATTCCTTAGTTCCCTGTCATTTCCAAGACAGCTGAAAGCGGGATGATCACTGCTGCACACGTTAGGGAGCTCAGAGAGGAAGCAACTGTGATCTAGGCACAGAGCGGAGGCCATTCAGCATGAGCACTAATCAGGGAGTCTTTTATTTTTATTATTGTTTATTTACTTTTGAGAGAGAGAGACAGAGAGAGCAGGAATGAGGCGGGGAGGGGCAGAGAGAGGGGGAGACACAGAATCGGAAGCAGGCTCCAGGCTCCGAGCTGTCAGTGCAGAGCCCAACGTCGGGCTTGAACCCACGAACTGAGAGATCATGACCGGAGTCGAAGTCGGACTCTTAACTGACTGAGCAGCCCAGGCACCCCTACTCACCGGGGAGTCTTTGATGGAAACTGGGGCTGGGTGGAACTGACCGTGCCCCAGGCACCAAGCCACCAGTGACTGTCACCGGCCAGAAGGACCTGATGAAGCCATCCCAAAGTGAAATCAGAACTGAGAAACTGAGAAAACCGATAGAAGAGAAGCATCTGGCATTTGCCGTCAAAGCAGAGGAAACGGAAGAACATGGCAAGTCTACTAATGAGTTGTTGGATATCCTGCCCCTGGGGTTGGTGCAAAAGACATGCGATGTTCTAGAAAGGGTTAAGGCGGTTGAATGGGGGCCTCTCTTGGAAAAGAAATCTTTAAATTCGGTTTGATTCAGATACCTCTGCTGCTTTTCACACCTTACAGGCATGCCCAGGAGCCCTGGGCTTTACTCCTGCTTTTTAAAATGAAAAAAACCTTCAGCAATAGATTTCACTGTGACACAGAATTGATTTTCTTTGTCAGTGTCTATCATCCTGACGATCACAGCTTGGGAGACCGGCTGAGCTGTCAGGAAACGGACTCATCTTTGCGTTACTTTAACCAAAACAGTTATGGTTTTTAAAACTATAAATTAGATTCCTATGTCGGTCCCAAACTACGCTGCCACCAAGTGAATCAGACTAACATTTCTGACTTGCAAATAACCCTTATCCCGTGGGGGTATTTTTATCCAGGGTGATATCCCTCTAATTCAAGGTTTGAAAAAAATGAAACCCACGTGATTTCAAGAAGATGAACACACTTTTCAGTTGCGAAGCGTGCTGTAGCTTAAAAAAAGAAAAAACATAGCGTTCCAAGAGAATTGTCTCTCCGGTAACAACAACAACAAAAAAAAACCCCAAAAAACAAAACAAAAAGAAAAGAAACAACCTTGACAGACAGCTCTTTTCAAGTGCAAATGAGGGAGTGACAGCAAGAAGAGGTTTGAAATTCTCATCAGTTAGAGCGAAGTTTGCTCTTTTAATGTAAATATTGATATGTAGTATGGTTTTCCCTGTTGCAAATCACTCGTGCATACAAATATGCTCAGAATTTAATACACATGTTTGCTGTTCCTTTTCTAAATCCTCTGTTCTTTATAACGCCCTCTCAGAGGAGCAGAGAGCGTGTGATTTTAAGCATGCCAATTTTAAGATGGCAGCTCTGAAGGGCACCCCCAAAAAATCTGCCCATAAACCAGCAAAAGAACCAATGTGTTTACATAAGTGAAGGTCTCTTCGTTTTCCTGTCTGGCTAAAAGTTTTTATTTAAAACACCTTTTTATGGTTTCTATTTATTTATTTACTTAAAATTTTTTAAAATGTTTATTTATTTTTGAGACAGAGAGAGACAGAGTGCAAACAAGGGAGGGACAGAGAGAGAGGGAGACACAGAATCTGACGTAGGCTCCAGGCTCTGAGCTGTCAGCACAGAGCCCAACGCGGGGCTCGAACCCAGGAACCATGAGATCGTGACCTGAGCTGAAGTTGGATGCTTAACTGACTGAGCCACCCAGGCGCTCCTGTTTTTTTATTCATTTTTTGAGAGACAGAGAGAGACAGCACAAGCAGGGGAGGGTCAAAGAGAGAGGGAGATACAGAATCTGAAGACGGGCTCCAGACTCTGAGCTAGCTGTCAGCACAGAGCCTGACACAGGGCTCAAACCCACGAACCGTGAGGTCATGACCTGAGCTGAAGTTGGACGTTCAACCGACTGAGCCACCCGGGTGCCCCCAGGTAAAAATCCTTAAACAGGCTTCTAATCAGGAGTCAGAAGACATACTTCTACACAGAACTGGACTGTTGTAAATCCACTGTGGAAGGAAGGCTGGGAGGGAGGGATAAACGTCCATCAGAGCTTCTCCAACTGATGACGTCAGTAGAGTATAAAAGGGTTTTGGTGTACGGACAGCTCTCCAAATTTAGTTTAAAATTCAGTCTATTTGGGGAGCACCTGGCTGGCTCCATCGGAGGAACATGTGACTCTTGATCACAGAGTTGTGAGTTCAAGTCTCACCTCGGGTGTAGGGATTACTTGAAGAAATAAAAATAAAAATAAAATTCAACATATTTAAAAAACCGCTTGTGATTCTTTACTATATAAACAAAATAAAACATATTTTTAAATAAAGGATAATGGTTGTTAATATCAGTACCTAGGATAATGCTGTTTCTTCTGTTTCTTCTCTTTTAAGAAGGTGTCCATAGTTTGTTGATGATGAATCAGTTGAGCCAGAAGTATGGCTCCGAATTGAACTGGTTTTGCTTTTTATTTTTTATTAGTTGCTATATTGGCCAGTGCTCTTTCCCTTGAAGTGATAAATATCAAATTAGCTTAATTTTAAAAAAGAACTTACTGGCTTATGGGGCACCTGGGTGGCTCAGTCTGACTTTGGCTCAGGTCATGATCTCACAGCTCATGGGTTGGAGTCCCTCATGGGGCTCTATGCTGGCAGCTCAGACACTGGAGCCTGCTTCAGGTTCTGTGCCTCCCTCTCTCTATACACCCTCCCAAAACTAAATAAACATTTAAAATTTTTAATTAAAAAAGAACTTATTGGCTTAAATAACCAGAAAGGTCAGAGATAACTGTTAACTTCACGCATGGCTGGATGGAGCCACCCGAATGATGTCATCAAGAACATGTCCCTTTTCATCTCCTGGATCTCCCTCCCCTTTTTTTTGCTCATATTTTTTTTTCCATTCTAGGCCTTCTGTCCGTGTGTCAGCAAAGATAACCCCAAGCTGCTCCAGACTTACATACCTTATTGCCTACGCTCTCAAAAAGACAGAGTGGGGGCGCCTGGGGGCTCACTCAGTTAAGCATCCGGCTTTGGCTCAGGTCATGATCTCATGGTTCGTGGGTTCGAGCCCTGCATCGGGCTCTGTGCTGACGGCTAGCTCAGAGCCTGGAGTCTGTCTTCAGATCCTGTGTCTTCCTCTCTCTCTGACCCTCCCCTGCTCGTGCTGTCTCTCTCCATCTCTCAAAAATAAATTAAAAAAGGAAAATAACTTTTAAATAAATAAAAATAAAATTCATGCCATCTCCTCCTTAAGTGAGAGGTCCCACCTTGTGAGCTATGCCACCTGAGCACAACCCAGTCAGGACAGAAGTATTTGTCACCGGGCCGTCAAGGTTACGGACGGATGTGTTCACAGTCATTTGGTTCTTTTTTTTTTTTTTTCTGTCATTGAGTTCTAAGAATTTCTCAATTTCCCTTTTTTATTTCCTTCACAACGATAGGTTATTTCTCAATATTTCATGCTCCAGGCATATGGCACTTTTCTGGCCATCCTTTAGTATTAAACTGTAATTTTACTGCATTATAGCTGAAGAATATGGTCAATATGGCATTTGTGATCCCGTTCCTTTGGAATTTATTGAGGTCTCTTTTATGGCCTCATTTATGGTCTACTTTTTTGATATGTGTTCCATATGTACTCAAAAATGTGCAGAAAACTATGGTTTCCTCTCTCTCACTATGCATATACATAGCAAAAATCTGAAAAATGCAATTAATGAATTCGTGCTGTATAAAAATATGTGTAAATACGGGCCCATATTAACCGCATATGTATGTGTTATATATGAACATAGGCATCGCGGGCATTGATGTGTATCAACTCCTGAGCTCAGAAAGGGCGTGTGGTGCCCGGAGACCCCAGTGAGCTGGGTTTGTCTGGTGAAGCGGAGGAGGCATTTGGGGGAAGAAATAAGAGGAGAACTTAAGATCTCTCCCCAGCCTGACCTCCCAGTGCCTGCGGCCCAGGCTAAATCACCAATATTCCCACAACCGGCTATGGTTCCATACTCTCCTTTTGTTGCTTTTATTTATTTTTTTTGGTAATTTTCTTTTTTAATGTTTATTTATTTTTGAGACAGAGAGAGACAGAGCACGAGTGAGGGAGGGTCAGAGAGAGAGGGAGACACGGAATCCGAAGCAGGCTCCAGGCTCTGAGCTAGCTGTCAGCACAGAGCTTGATACGGGGCTCAAACCCACGCACCGTGAAATCGTGACCTGAGCCAAAGTTGGATGCGTAACTGACTGAGCCACCCAGGTGCCCCAACCTTTTGTTGTTTTTAAATAGTTTCTCCAAAGCTGATTTTTTGAAGGGAGGAAACAGCAACCTCTATTGGTTTGCCATTTTGAAGTATCAGAAGTCACTCCTCAGACCAAAGGACTGAATTCACAGGGCTTTCTTTTCAGACTAGCTCTGGAAATTTGCCCTTTCTTTTTCCTTTCCCTTTTTTTTTTTTAAGTTTATTTATTTATTCTGAAAGAGAGACCACAAGTGGGGTAGATGCAGAGAGAGGAGAAAGAGGAGAGAGAGAATCCCAGGCAGGCTCCACACTCTCAGTGCAGAGCCCGATGTGGGGCTCGAACTCACGATCTGCGAGATCATGACCTGAGCCAAAGGCAGACGCTTAACTGACTGAGCCCCCCAGGCACCTCTGGAACCTGTCCTTTCTATGACGATATTTTGGAGCAGACTTACCTCTCATTTCATTGTACATTATGCTCAAAGTAGGTATTTCTGGAATAGAGATTAGATTGTCTTTGCAATTAAAAAAAATTAATGTATAATTCACATACTATAAAATTCACCTTTAAAAAGTGTGCTGAATTTCAGTGATTTTTTTAGCCTATTTACAGAGTTGTGCAACCATCACCAACTATGGAATTACAGACAATTCTCATCACCCCAAAAGGAAGCCATGTACTCAATTACAGTGACTCCCAAATTTCGCTCCTCTGGAAAACACTAACCTGAGCTCTGTCTTATGGATCTGATTCACCTATTCTGGGTAATTCTCACAAATGAAATCTTACAGTATGTGGTCTTTTGTGTCTGGCTTTTCTCACTTAGCGTAAATGGTTTCACGTTTTAGTCTTGTTGAAGCATTCTTCGTATTGAAGCATGAAGCATTCTTTTTTTTTTAAGTTTACTTATTTTGAGAAGGGGGAAATGGGCAGAGAGGGGGAAAGACGGAATCCCAAGCAGGCTCCACGCTGTCAGCACAAGGAAGGTTGGGGGGCTCAACGTGGGGCTTTGAAGTCACAGAACAGAGAGATCATGACCTGAGCTCAGATTAAGAGCTGGATGCTTAACCAAATGAGCCACCCAGACGCCCCTGAAGATTGAAGCATTCTGGATAATTCCTTGCTCTATCCTGTTGTATGATGGAGTACTGTTCCATTGTAGGGACACAGTGCAATTGGTTAATGCATTCATCAGTTGGTGGGTTGTTTGACCTTGGGATGTTATAAATAATGCTGTATTGAGTATTTGTATAGACCCTTTCGTGTGGATGTATGTTTTCAATTCTCTTGGATATATATCTAGGACTGAAATTGCTGAGTCCTATGGCAACTCTAAGCTTAACTTCTAGAAGAACCGGTGGTCTGTCTTCCAAGCTGCTGCGCCATTTTATATTCCCGCCAGCAATGTATGAAGGTTCCAGTTGTAACTGTTCCTGGCCAACGTTTGTTTTTTTGTCTGCCTTTCTGATGATAGCCATGCTGGGGGGCATGACATGGTATCCTGCCCTGGATTCACTCTCCCTCCGCTTCCAGGCCCGCCTTCTCATGTGCTTATCGGCCGTTCGTGTATCCTGTTGGGAGAAAAATCTATGCAAATCCCATGTTCTTTTGAAAAACTTTGGCTGCTTTTCTTTTTGTTGTTAGAATTGTAAGCATTGTTTACATGTTCTGAATACTAGACTCTTATCAGATATATGATTTGCAAATATTTTCTCCATTGTCTGAGTTGCTTGCTTTGAACTTACTTGGTAAGGTCCTTTGACACACAAAAGTTTTAAATTTGTGACTTATGCTGTCTGCATAAGGTATTCAAATAAACACATAAAAATCTTTGAAAAGTACAATTAGGGGGCACCTGGGTGACTCGGTCAGTTAAGCATCCAACTTTGGCTCAGGTCATGATCCTGTAGTCTGTGGGTTCAAGCCCCTGGTCAGGCTCTGTGCTGACAGCTCAAACCCTGCAGCCTGCTTCGGATTCTGTGCCGCCCTCTCTCTCCGCCCCTCCCCCACTTGTGCTCTGTCTCTCTTTCTCAAAAATAAAAACATTAAAAAAAATTTAAATGAATAAAATCAGGTTCATATTTCTTGATTTCAAAACTTGCTACAAAGCTGCAGTGGTCAGAAGTCGGGTACTGGCATAAGGACAGACATAGATCGATAGAATAGAATCCAGAGTCTGGAAACAAACTCATATTGAGGAAAAGTGTGGACTGTAATTCCAGATATTCGGCCATGCAAGGAGTTAAGGCAGGGTGGGGAGGTAGGGGCAGATCCAGGGGCACCAAGTCATAGCACAACCTCAGAGCAAGGGAGAGTTTGGGACAGGAGAGTAGGGGACCAGGACCAGGAGGGATAGATTTCCACACATGAGGAGGAGGATTGTCAGGACTGACAGCCACTTCATTATTGTCTTCTTGAAGGTCAGGAGGGTCTGGAGAAAGCAGGGACCAAGGGCCAGAAAAACTTACTCTTGAACTGAACCCTTTCAGTTCAAGGTTACGGATCCAGACCTTTACATATGATTGAGGCGTGGTTAATGAGAGCCTTCAGGATTTACAGGGAAACATGACGAAAAGTCTTCCTTGCAAATATTGACACCCCAACTCACTTTGCAGACCAGACTAAACGAGGTAAGTGACTTGCCAGACAAATCACTAATTCATTAATTTATTCATGCCATAAGCTGCATCCATTGTGGGCAGGGCACCGTGACAGGTGTGATGACAGAAATAAACAGCTCTGCCCCCCATCCGTGGGTAATTACCAGTCTAGTGGGAGAGCTAAGAGGTGGCACAAATAATGAGAATTATAAGACAGAAGGTTCTAAATGCAACAAGAGAGGTGGAGGAAGGACACCGAGCTCTGGGAGTAGAAGAGAAGGAGTTTCTCCCCACCACGGGATGAGGAAGGGCAGTGAGGGGCCCTCAGGGGCAGGTGAAGAAGGCAAGTACCGCCCAACCACTGGGAAAGTGGGAAAGGGGCTTCCCTGGGAGATGAGAAGTGAGGAGAAAGCCAGCAAGATGGGGGGCAAGGGTGAATTACAGGGAAGAAAGGTAGACGAAGGTGAAAGGTGAAGTGAACAAGGTGGCATACATGGCCTTGACCCTCAGGTGGGATAGACTGTGCCTCAGTCGGCAGACACTGCGTCCGGGCCGCATGAAGGCAGGGCCGCGCTCTGTCTCGCTCGCACTCCCCCTCCCAGACTTTGCCTGCCGTTCCGTAAATCTGTGCGGTGTACATGGACGGATCTGGACTAACTGAACCTCCCCCTCAACTCCTAGTCAACTTAGCGATGCAGGCAGCCGCGCTGTCGCATCTCGGGTCAACTAATCCGGACGTGAACAACACAGGGAAGCCACGTAAAGAACAAAAGGCAAAAGGAAAAACACGAGGGTGAGATTCTCAGGTTCTGCTGCTACAGAGACCTCAGGAGAAAGGGGGTGTTTATGAGAGAAAATCATTTTTACACTAATATCATACTTGTATTCTTTTTTAAAAGCTTTTAATTTTAAAGAAATAGTTATTTATTGTGAGAGAAAAAGCTAGAGAGCAGGGGAGGAGCAGAGGGAGAGGAAGAAAGAGAATCCCAAGCAGGCTCTGCAAGGTCAGCTCGGAGCCCGACGTGGGACTTGAACTCACAAACTGTGAGATCATGACCTGAGCCAAAATCAAGAGTCAGATGCTTAACTGACTGAGCTGCCCAGGTGTCCCTAAAGATTTTATTTTTAAGTGATCTCCACACCCAAAGTGGGGCTGGAACTCACAATCTCGAGGCCAAAAGTTGCATGCTCCACTGCCTGAGCCAGCCAGCCCCCATGTTACATCTGCATCCTTACTTTTTGTTTGTAGATGTAATCTCCTCTTTTTTCCCAGTAAATGCTGTGTGTGTGTGTCCATGTGAGTGTATGTGTGTATGTGAGTGTGTACGTGTGAATGTTGGAACAAAAACGTATTTTCCTCTACGAATTTGGAGGTGGTTTAGGAGAAATACATTTCTTCATCTTGGTTGATAATGTTCTTTATAGATGTTTATACTAAAAACAAATGATGTAGGTTATAAAGTAGTATGGAAGCAGGAAGAGAAAGTCTCCAGACTTCATGTCAAGACTTGCCTGAATGCCACACATTAATCTACAGCTAAAGACACACAAAAAAATAAAAGATCTATAAACACGATTGAACTTGTCTTATCTTTGCTTTAATACATTTCTCCCTTTTCACAGGAATCATCTTTATTGAGAAGTTCACATGCACAGGAAAGAAACAAAGTGCAACCAAATGTAGAAGATTCAACCAAAGCTATTTAGTGCTACCCTTTAAAGAGCAGTCAGTTGGGGCGCCTGGGTGGCTCAGTCGGTTAAGTGGCCGGCTTCAGCTCAGGTCATGATCTCACGGTTCGTGGGTTCAAGCCCCGAGTCGGGCTCTGTGCTGACTGCTAGCTCAGAGCCTGGAGCCTGTTTCGGATTCTGTGTCTCCCTTTCTCTCTGACCCTCTCTTGCTCTCACTGTCTCTGTCTCTCAAAAACAAATAAAAGACATAAAAAAAAATTAAAGAGTAGTTGGTTAAGCCTCTGACTTCAGCTCAGGTCATAATCTCACTTTCGTGAGTTCTAGCCCCGTGTCAGGCTCCATGCTGACAGCTCAGAGACTGGAATCTGCTTCTGATTCTGTGTCTCCCTCTCTCTCTGCCCCTCCCCCATCCATGCTCTGTCTCTCTCTGTCTCAAAAATAAATAAAACATTAAAAAATTAAAAAAAAGAAATCTTGTCGATTTTTGAAAAATAAAGTTTACCCAGAAGCATGGCCTCGGAATGGAAATTGCTGACAGAACAAAAAAAATTCTATCTGAATGTGCTATCTAATTAATACTGCTATACAATACTTAAATACCAATGCTATACTTCCATTAATATTTGTTAAGATCAGCTTCCTTTGTATAGTATTACTCTATCTTTGTAATGGTTATTTGTATATATCAGTTTGGAGGGTGTTTTTGGATGAGATTAACGTTTAAATTGGAAAACTTTTGGTAACACAGCTTGTCTTCCATAAGGAAGGGTCTTCTGTAATGAGTGGGCCTCATCCAATCAGTTGATGGCTTGCACAGAAAAAGACTGATCTCTACAAAATAAAAAGAAATTCCTTAGTAAACTGCTGTCAGATTTCATCTAGACCATAGGCTTTCTGGATTTTCTATCTGTTGGCCCTCACTACAGGGAAATATATATCTATAAATATATTTATATTTATATTTACATATTTATTTATAGCATGTATAGGACACACAGTATGTTTGAGCCATAGTAGGTGGTTGAGGTACTTTTGTGGAAATGTCTGTTGTGCTCACCTCTTTTTTCCCCTTCCACTTTGTTTTCTTTACCTATTTTTACCCTACTCTAACTGTATGCACGAGTGTCACCCACCTGTATTATTCTAAAACTGAGGTGGAATATAAATAAATAAATGAATACATTAATGGCATCCCCTTTATGTATTTTGCTCAGAGATCTTAGCAGAAAAATCTTCAGTGAAGCCGGAAAAGATGAAAACGCCCTTAAAATATTTGTTGATCTCACACATGCCATTCTTACAATTATGCTTTTCGGATTATAACTACTTTAAAAATAGACATTGTAGATTTAGAGGAAATTGTTTTTCTTGCTAATTCCAAGTCAACTCCTGTTCTATTATTCAGTAATCTTCCAACTCAGAGGGAGAATCTATAATAATTTCTTTTAATTAAAAGAGATGTTATGTTACATTGTACATCTAACCAAATACAATCGTAGGTGTTAATTGTATCTAAATAAACAAGATGATTACATAAAAAGATACATAAGTGATAGTCTTTCGTTCTTTGATTCAAAGTAGTGACTTTTGTATACATACAATACATCATGGTTTACATTATGTAGGTATATTTGTCCATTTCACATTAAAGACTGTTTTATGTACATTTGTTTCATATAATATATCTGATAAAATATACATTTATATATATTTGTGTATGTTCCCATAGATATGCTATCAGGTAATGAGTTTGGTTTTTGGTCACTGAGAGAACATCCCTACCCTATTTAACCATAAATGTCCGGCTTAGTGACATTTTAGGAGGATAGAATGTGAAGTCTCAAGTTATAGAATATTATGGTTTTCTTTGTTTTGCATTTCCCCCCATATGTCACCTGTACTAAAAGGTGAATTCCAAATGAGGTTTCCTTAAGTAGTTGTTATTGTCGAAAAATGCCTCAAGTTTAAGGTTTAGGGGCGTGTGGGTTGCTCAGTTGGTTAAATGATGGACTCGATTTTGGCTCCCAGTGGTGAGATATAGCCCCGCATTGGGCTTTGCCCTGGGCGTGGAGCCTGCTTAAGACTCTCTCTCTCCCTCTGCCCTTCCCCTGCACTCTCTTTCAAAAAAATCAATTAATCAATCAATAGATAGATAAATTGATAAAATTAAAAAAGAAGGTTTGTAAAGTGAATTTTTTAGAGTGCTCCTTACAAAGCAAGGAACATTTCAGCCATACTATTTTTAACTCAAAATACCTCCCCTTGACAAGTATTATTGGTTCAGTTTTTTATTGTTAAACTTTCTGAGAGAAGTTTATATAAATACAATTAGAATGATAGATTTTAGAACCAGTAGGGATCTCAGGGGGTTGGTCTAGTTCCTTAATTTTACATATATAAAAATCAGGCCCAGAGGTACTAGGCATCATCATTAAGGTCATACAAATTCTTAAAAAACACGCTTCACCACAAATTCTTAGAAAGAAAAACAAAACACTAAAGTACTTCACAGAAGTTAAAACGAATACTTTTATTTTATTTTTTTTAATTAATTTATTTATTTTGAGAGAGACAGAGAGCACTGAAGAGGCAGAGAGAACCACAAGCAGGCTCTACGCCATCAGCACAAAGCCTGATCCGGGGCTGGAACACATGAACCATGAGATCATGGCCTGGCAGAAATCGAGAGCCAGACACTCAACTGACTGAGTTACCCAGGCACAGGCACCCCTAAAACGAGTACTTTTAAAAGAAACATAGGAGTTAGTTTTAATTTAAGAGCCATTTGCAGGAGTACCGGGGGGCTCAGTCAGTTGAGCAACAACAGACTTTTGATTTCAGCTCAGGTCATGATCCCAGGGTGGTGGGATTGAGCCCCTTGTAGGCTCTGTGCTGAGCCTGGAGGCTGTGTAGGATGCTCTCCACCTCTGCCCCTCTTCCCTGCTCACGTTCTCTCTCTCTATTTTTAAATAATTTCCACACTCACTGTGGGGCTCAAACTCATGACTCTGAGATCAACCACTCTCTCGGTGTCTCTAAAAATAAAAAAATATAAATAAATACAGAGCCATTTATAAACTTGCATAAAATATGGGGTGATTCCCTGCTAGAATATTTGCTGGCTCCACTGTGACCGTTGTCACAGTCTTCCACCACAGTCAACCGTAAAACGTGGCTGGGTGTTGTGATTTGTGATGCCACCTGGGTAAATGAGGAAAACACTCATAGGAATGTCTGTTGCTAATTTTAATCATATCAGAAGAGCAAGTTTGAAAACCATTGCCTAGGGCGTGAGGTGTCCTCATGCTTTGGTCTGTCTCCCTGCAAGTAGACATAATCCTGAGTGGCGTAAGAGGATGTTAATGAGGCTTCAGTCTTGCTAGTAAATTTCCTTGACATTTGCTTTCAGAGTAGAATGCATAAAAAGAGTATGATTAATAGTAAGCTTTCCATATTGCTACCCGTCTGCTTTGCATCATGAGATACATCAGGGAAGAGGCAAGGTGCCTCTCCAGTCAAACCGGAGCCTGGGCCTGTTGGAATAGAGCAAATAGCGCAGGCAAAATAGGTAATCACAGAATGAGGAGGCGAAGCTTTGGTTTCCCCACTGTTAGGGGCTCGTAGTTCGTTGCTGGGCACGTTGCCTCTTCGGATCTGCTAAGCACAATCCTAATCTTATAATAAAGAGCCATTTGGCATGAGCAGCACTCATTAGTAAAAGTAATTGGGGAAATGATATCTTACAGATACAACATGCCTATTTTGATCAACGTATAGTTGAACTTTTCCTCCCTTAATGAGGAGGTTATTGATTTGAGTTATGCATTCCCAACAGGGGCAAAAATTGGTTCTTGGGGGAATACAAAATGTTAACCATTAACCATTTAAAAATTCTAGGGGGGGTGGGGAAGAGGGAAAATGGGTGATGGGCACTGAGGAGGACACTTGTTGGGATGAGCACTGGGTGTTGTATGTAAGTATGTGGAGACATGATTTATGGTCAACTTACATACTGTGGAGAACAAATTGATGGTTACCAGAGGGGTGGTGGGGGTGGAGGTAAAATAGGTGATGGGGATTAGGGAGGGCACTTCTGTGATGAGCACTGGGTGATGTGTGGAAGTGTTGAATCACTGTATTGTACGCCTGAAACTATTATTACACTATATGTTAACTAATTGGAATTTAAATAAGACCTGTTTTAAAAAGCAATGACCTTGAATAGACACGTCTTCAAAGAAGATAAATAGAGCCAAAAAGCACGTGAAAAGATGTTCATATGTCTAATCATTTGGGAAATGGAAATCAAAACCACATCGAGATACCACCCCATGCCCATTAGGATGGCTACTACCCCAGAAACAGAAAATAGTGAGTTCTGGTAAGGGCGTGGAGACACTGGAAGCCTGTGCACTATTGGGAAGAATATAAAATAGTGCAGCTACTTACAAAAAAATAAGAAATGAAACATCCAGCACCACATTGGGTATCTGTCCACAAGAACGGAAGGCAGAATCTTGAACAGATATTTGCACACGGTGTTCACCTCAGAGTTTTCACAACAGCCAGAAGGAGGGAGCCACCAGTGTCTTCCCACAGACGATGGATAAACATAATGTGCTCTATACAGACAATGGGACACTCTGTAGCCTTAAAAGGGAAAGATGGGGGTGCCTGGGTGGCTCAGTTGGTTAAGTGTCCAACTTCAACTCAGGTCATGATCTCGTGATTTGTGGGTTCGAGCCCCGTGTCAGACTCTGTGCTGACAGCTGAGAGCCTGGAACCTGTTTTGGATTCTATGCTCCCTCTCTCTCTCTCTGCCCCTCCCACACTTGCACTCTCTCTCTCTCTGTCTCTCAAAAATGAATAAATGTTAAAAAAAAAGAAATAATCAATCAATAAATAAATAATAAAAAGGAAAGAAATTCTGACACATTACAGCATAGATGAACCTTGAGGACATTATGCTAAGGGACATACGCCAGGCACAATTAAAAACAAATTTAACATTTTTATTTATTTTTGAGAGAGAGGCACACAAGGTGCAAGCAGGGGAAGGGCAGAGAGAGAGGGAGACACAGAATCTGAAGCAGGCTCCAGGCTCCGAGCTGTCAGCACAGAGCCGGACATGGGGCTCCAACCTATGAACCGTGAGATCATGACCTGAGCCTAAGTCAAACGCTCAATTGACTGAGCCACCCAGGCACCCCAGGCATAATTAAAGACAAAATATGGTATGAATCATCCAATTATAAGAGATACTTAGAGTAGATTAGTAAAGACAGAAGGTAGAATGGAGGTTGCCAGGGGCTGGGGTAGGGGTGGGATGGAGGGGGTGATTTTTAATGGATGTGGAGTTCCAGTTTAAGACAATCAAGAGTTCTGGACAGCGACAGTAGTGATGGCCGCACAACCATGGGGATGTACATAATACCACTGAGCTAAACAGTTAAAAATGGTTAAGATGGTAAATTTTATGTGATGTGTATTTTACTGTAAATTTTTAAAAAGCTACTTATAATCTTATGTAAAAGATTAACTTATTCTCGGATAAAATATTTGTTTGCTTTTTAATGACTATGGTTACAGTATTTCACCAGATAGCAAGGATACACACAGAGTCCACAGACAGATATACAGTAGCTCTCTGATATTAAGATTTATGGTTGAAGGAGGTAGTTAGAAAGAAGTGTCTAGAAGGCTTCTGGGATACAGTACGTCACAACAATAACACAACAAAGTTGAGGTATACCCCTTATTCTTCACAAGTTCCTGCTCTGTGTTCCAGTGGAAAAGACAAATGTCTAAAGGTGAAAATCAGGACGCAGAATCATCTATGGTAGGATCTCACATTTTGACATCTTGGGAAATAATTCTTTGCCGTGGGAGGCGCTGTCCTGTATATTGTAGAATGTTTAGCAACCTCCTTGGCCTCTACCCATTAGAGGCCAGTAGTATCTCTCACCCACTTAGGAGACTCCAGAGTGTCTCCAGACGTCGGGAAATGTCGCCTTGGGATCAGACCTCATCCGGGTTGAGAACCACTGCTCCGCAATTAGTTAACATTAATAATCATAACGTGGCCAATGGGTAGGTTTTAAAGAGAGGCTCAGACAGGTTGATTACAATGTTTAGGGTCCCAGCTCTGGTGTCTCAGCCTTGGCAAGCATGGACAGGTGTCATCTCACCTGGGACATGGGCATGACTCAATACTGGATAAATGATGACCTCTGTGACAAAGGAATGCCATGCCTTCTGACCCCTGTTTGCAAAGCTTTCGAAAGGTATTATTATTCTATTGGTAGCCAAAAACTCCTGTAGAGGGAACACAGCTTAACTACGGAGGGCGGGCGGGGGGAGGAGGGACACAGCCTAATTAAATTGGAAGAAAAATGAATTCAAAGTGCAGGCCCTGAGTTCTTCATAAGCTGTGCCTGAAGTGTTTCTATTTCACAGATTAGATTTTAATTATAACAAGTGCACGGATATCAATCAACAATATAAAAAAGACTTAGTGTTTTTATTTTATTTTTGAGAGAGAGAGACAGAGCATGAGCCTGGGAGGGGCAGAGAGAGAGAGAGACACACACACAGAATCTGAAGCAGGCTCCAGGCTCTGAGCTGTCAGCATGGAGCCTGATGCAAGGCTCAAATTTACAGACTGTGAGATCATGACCTGAGCCGAAGTCAGATGCTTAACCGACTGAGCCCCCCAGGTGCTCCTCGACCAACAATAATAATGAAGGGGAGACTCTTGTCTCCCTGTGTTTGGATAATGGAAGCGTGTACAACTGTTTTCATTCTTAACCTCTTAGAATAGGTTGGGGACTTAGGACGTGCGCATGCAGTGACTGGACCGCAGTGGCACAGAGCGTATGGGTAATTGCTGATGGTGCGTATATACGTAGGGATTCATAAAGAGAGGACATGATCAATGTGGGGTTCACGGTTCATATCTGTGCTGGTTGAAAAGAGTCCCCCAAAATTCACATCCACCTGGAAGCTCAGAACAGGACCTTATCTGAAATACTGCCTTTGCAGATGTCATTAGTTAGGATGAGGTCACACCGCACAGGGCCTTAAATCCAGTGACGGGTATCCTCTAAGAAGGCCATGTTGAAGACACAGACGCAGGGAAGAAGGCTGTGGGAGCATGGAGACAGATTTGGAGTGATGTGTCTGTAAGAAAAGGGACACCGAGACGATCCACAGACTCTAGGAGAGAGGCGTGGAACAATTCTTCCTCAGAGCTTCCGGTGGGAACCAACCCTGCCAACATTTTGATTTCAGACCTCCGGTCTCCAGAACAGTGAGAGAATTCAATTTCCGTTGTTTTAAGCCATCCGGTCTGCAGTGCTTTGTTAAGACAGTTCTAGGAATCTAATGTAACTCCTAAAGGAACATTTCATCAAAATGCTGGCTTCTGAGAGGCAAAATTCAGATGGAGGAGAGGAGTGATGGGTGAATTCTAGACAAAAAGCAAGCTGGAGAAAACCAGAAGGGTGGGGGCGGTGGGAAGGGCGGACTCCTGGAGCACCTGACTCATGTCAATGGTGATCGCGTGTTCTCCGGGGAGGTAGGACGGGCCTGCCTGTCCATAGATACCCCTGTAAAGGGACACACAGGAGCTTCCCATCTGGGGAAACAAATGCAGGCTCGGGGCTTTACCACCTCAGTGCTTTGTGCTTATTTCTGTACGTGATTTATCTTCTACTCCTTCCCGTGCTGCTTGCTATTTCCTGCAGAAAAATATTTTCACTCTATGTTTCCGTTGCCAGCCTGTATGTTTTATTCATGTTCTCATGGTGGCGTATTAGTGAATTGATTCCGCCTTCAAGGAAAATGAAGACTTCAATACACTTCCCCTTGTATTCTCTTGAACAAAACTGCACGGGCCTTTGAGGCTGTTACGCTAGGGGCTCTGAACCAGGAGTGATGCTGCTGCTCAGGGATGTCTGCATGGCAAATACTGAGCCTTTAAACTGATTTATTAACATGTTTGGTTCTAAAAATGTGGTGTAAGAAGTGTGATGGAAAAATGTAGAAACGGTGCTCTGAATTTTCTTTTTTTTAAAGTTTATTTATTTATTTTGAGAGAGAGAGAGAAAGAGAGAGAGAGAGTGTGCGCGAGCCAGTGGGGGAGGGGCAGAGAGAGACGGTGAGAGAGAGAGAGAATCCCATAACTTGGTTTGGACCTTCTGACCACTTTCACCCATTTTGCCCACTTTTCAACCCCTGCCTCTGGCAACTACCAAACTGTTCTCTATGTCTATGACTTTGGTTTTGTTTGGTTATTTGTTTCAGATGTCATATATAAATGGGATCAGATGGTACTTGTTTTTCTCTGAGTTCTTTTAGCATAATGCCCTCAAGGTTCACCCATGTTGTTGCAAGTGCCAAGATTTTATTCTTCTTTATGGCTGAATAATATTCTATCGTGGTTATCTATCTATCTATCTGTCTATCTATCTGTCTACCTATCTACAGCTCTGTCTATGTATCATGTTATATATATAATATATATAAACAGATATAGAAAAATGCAACGTATATCTTATATTGATGATATATACCACATCCATATGTATCTACTCATCCATCAGTAGACACTTAGGTTGTTTCCACATCTTAGCTGTTGTAAATAATGCTGCAATAAACACGGGGGTTGCATCTGTTTTTTCAAATGAGTGTTTTCATTTTCTTTGGATAAAAACCCAGAAGTAGAATTGCTGGATTATATAGAAATTCTAATTCTAATTTTTTTGAGGAGCCTCCACACTGCTTTCCAGAGTGGCTGCACCAATTTGCATTCCCACCAACAGCATACGTGGGCTCCCTTTTCCCCACATCCTCGCCAACACTTGTTATTTCCTGTCTTTCCAATAATCTCCATTCTCACAGGTGTGAGGTGCTATCTCAGTTTGGTTTTGATCTGCACTCCCCTGATGATCAGTGTTGAACATGTTTTCATGTACCTGTCAGCCATTTTTACATCTTCTTTGGAAAAATGTCTATGCAGATCCTCTGCCCGTTGCTTTTAATTGCTTATTTTTTTCTGTTGAGTTGCAGGAGTTCTTTGTATATTTTGGATATTAGCCTCTTATCAACTGTATGATTCGCAGATATTTTCTCCCATTTGCCTTAAAGTAACACTGGAAAAAGAAAGGAGTGGGGGTCACACCCCCACGGAGCATGCAGGGAGCATAAAGATGCTGTTCCAGTCTTACTCTGTGCTCTGTGGGGGTTTCGTAAGCAAGCCCAGACTGCTCCACGGGAAGCTAGATTCTTGGAGGGCAGGGTGATGTCTTTGTCCCTTTGTGTTCTCCCAGTGCCCAGAGATCGTAGGGCTAAGAGCGCAGCGGTGCCTGGGAAGATCGGATCAGGGACTGTGACACCAGACGAGGTCTTGAATGCTGCCTCTCTGGCACTCACCAGCGGTGACCCCTCGGCAGCCTGTGCTTCTGCTTCTTCATCTGTAAAACGGCAGCCACTGTTTGGGCTGTGCTGGGGACTTCATGAGAAGTGCAGGCCGGCACTCAGCGGAGGTTCCCTCCTTTCTCCTTCCTGCTGCTAAGGTTCAATCTTCCTGCTGCTGAGCTTCCTGTGCCAAGTTGGAGGCTGCAGAAAGGTTCACACGGAAAGTCCAAAGTCCAAAGCATCCGGGATGCAAGAAGCTGTATCGTTAGCCTCCTGAGTTTCTATCCCTGAACTTCATTCATGCATCTCTGATCAGAACCCAGAATCCAAGTTTCACATCTTTTGGTTGTGGGTGTGCTTTCTCGGGTGTTGTTCCTCGTGCAGGTAAACGACGTGGCAGACGGACGCTGCGTGGAGAGGGGGAGGTGAAGAGGTCGAGAGAAGAGACTCAGGGTCTCATTGGACACGGTATACAGTCACCAGGAAAGGAGCCCCAAGCGATGTGTTATTTGGACAAAATGTGAGTTCATATGATGCCGTCGCCCTTAGGCTCCCAATCCCCTTGCCCTGTTCTTGCCAGACAGCCAGAGGGACTATCTAGAATGGTCTTCTTATGCGGATATTTGAAAAAATACATCCCAATTCCTACGTCCAGTATCCGGGTTCAGGAATGACTAGTTGAGAGCACACTGTGGCAGAATTACCTGTTACCAGATCTCAGGTTTTTTAGTGTGTGTGTGTGTGTGTGTGAGTGTGTGTGAGTGTGTGTGAGTGTGTGTGAGTGTGCAGGGAGTATAGTTCACTTGTTAAGCCTGCAGCTTACTGCGGAGCTAAGTTGTGTGGGTTGAAAACCTGGTTCTGTGACGAACTCGGCAGGTTCTTTAATTTTTCCTGGCCTCAGTTTTCTCAGTTGTGAAATGGGGATAGTGCTTATCGTGTAGGGTCGCTACGAGGATGAATGGGACGGTCTGTGTAAAATACCTTGAATAGAAGCCAGCGCAGAATAAGCGCTGTTAGTATCCGAGGAATTTTAAGTCCGCTTACAGTCGCATTGGTGATGTGTTGTAAATTCCTTAATCTTGGTTGTAAAATCTTTCATCTTTTGGAGGGGCACCGCCATAGGTCTTCTGGCTGCTATGCTGAGAAGGAGTTCTGTGGTTCCCATTATAACCATATGCTGTCTTTTAAGTGCATGATGTCTTTGGTCCACACATACTTGCTGTAATCCGGCCACTTCAGAAGAGTCAGAGAGAAAGCTTTTTTTTCTTTTCTCTATTAAAAACATCTCTCTAGTGTTTGCTATGTGCCAGACAGTTCTGGGTACCAGGATGTGGTGGTGAATGAAGATATGGACTGTGTAATGGTACTGGGCACCAAAGTACAAAACTGGCCCGGACCTCTACTAGATGGACCCGGGTAGAGTGGAGTTTCATCCATGTTATAGATTTAGACAAAGAGTGCGTTTTATACTTCCATCCCAATATAGAAATTGCCCATGAAATGTGGTGAAATGTCTGAATTTCCTTTCCTCATCCTTCAGCAATATATTTCACCTTTTCAACAAGGCAGAATATTTAGCACATCAGATAATAAACACTCATGAAATTACATTGTATTCTTGACAGAGAGTGTCTTTTTTGGATTAAATTGGTAACATATATATAATTATTTATCCTGAGAAGTGATGCACGTTGAGAAATATAAGCCCATTCAAGAAAAATACACCAGGGAAAAATTCACAATGGCTGATTAGGGGTAATTTAGAAAAGCTGAGGATGTACCCAGTGAGGCAGGCTGAATAATGGTCCCCACAGATTTGTCCACATCCTAATCCCCATATGGAAGGAGGTCTTTGCAGATGTGATTAAGTGAAGGACTTTGACATGGGGAGATTACCCTGGATTATCTGGGTGGATCCTAAATGCAATCACATATATATGTTCATAAAACGGACACGGATGGAAATTTGATCACACCAAGAGAAGGTGACATGGAGAGGGAGCAAAGAGATTTAAAGACGCTGGCCTTAAAGACTAGAGTGATGTGACCACAAGCCTATGAGTGCTGGCAGCCACTGGAAGCTGGAAGAGCCTAGGAACAATTCACCCCGAGAGCCTCCAGAGGGAGTGTGGCCCTCCTGATGCCTTGATTTTGGCCCGGTGATACAGATGCTGGACTCCTGGCCTCTAGAACTGAGAGAGAGTCCATTTCTGGTGTTTAGAGCTACACAGTTTATGGTATCTTGTTACAAGAGCCACACGGAAGTAACATACCCGGTCATCTTAATGACAGGAGGACAACCATGGGCTACTCTGTCAACCATCTCTTGGCATGACGCTGTCTAGTATGTGTCAAGCATATGTCACCATGTTCCTCTAACCTGATGCTCCTTTATCTTCCTTTGTACTCTATTAAATGGCAGAAGGCGTAGAGCTTTTCTTTAAAATTTTTGATTTGTAGGTTGGTGTTTTTTAATTTTTATGTTTATTTAATTTTGAGAGAGAGAGAGAGTGGGGGGGGGGTCAGAGAGAGAGAGGGAGACACAGAATCTGAAGCAGCCTCCAGGCTCTGAGCTGTCAGCACAGACCCTGATGTGGGGTTGGAACTCATGAACTGTGAGATCGTGACCTGAGCTGAAATCAGATGGCCCCTGCATGTCAGTGTTTTAACTGCAGATGGAATGGTGTCTCTCTCTTTCTCTTTTGCAGATACTCTAATTTTAATGCATGGCTCATGTTGCGAGGCACTGATTTAGGTAAAGGATGGAAAGTCTGACGTCTTCCTTGGTCCACAGCAGAGTGAGCTATTTTAGTAACATGCAGAGGAGTATCTCCCAGATCTAGGGTCTCTTTCCCTGGAATGGTAGCAAAAAAGACACTAAACGCTTGAGGTTTGATTTCTTTTTTCCCTTCGGCTCTGTGCTGACCCTGTCACTTTTAAAGGGCTTGATGAAATTTACTCATCAAGATGAGATTATCTTGATTTTTTAAAACTATGCTGACGAGGTCACTGGATACATCATCCCTTTGCAGTAAGATTATAACCCACTGTATGTTACATACATCAAGTTTTCTTAAGATTAAACCCCAGTTAACTAAGTGAACTTGTGCACCTGCATCTAATTTAGTGTCTATTCTTTCGGGTGGGTCCTTTACACGGGGGCCTAATAATGTCCTGGTTTCATTCTCAGGAAGTAAGTTTATCTCGAAGTGCTCATGGCTTTGGATACCCCCACATCTGAGAACCCCCAACTTTCTCTCCCTTTCTCTCCCTGACTCCAGACTCCTTTCCAAATACCTGCTAGACATCTCCGAAACAACCCAGTCCGCCTCCATGACAGCATTTACTCGTAGCCACGCTCGCCATCTATTTGTAAATAATAAGTTCCATCAGGACAAGGCCAGTGTCGCGATGTGGGCCGGCCGTAGCTGCGGCACCTTCAACAGTGCCAGGCACGTGGTGCGCGGGCAATAAACACTTGTTCGAAATGATTAAGCAACGAAATCCAGGCGCATCTGCCGCCTCGGAGCTTGAGCTTCGTGGGGGAGGCAAGGCTGGTCCTCCGGAGACGCGCGGAGAACCGGATCGATGCCTCTTTGACAGGAACTCCGCGATGAACCCAGTTTTCGTCTCCCTGCGCCTTTGATGAAGGCTGGGGATTCCCGTGGTAACTTTTAATCGCGCAGAACGCCACCCGCTGGGTGCGGTCAGGCTGGTCGCGGCGAGGCGAGGCGCCGCCGGTGGCGTCCGCCCCGTCCCTGCGCGGCCCGGGGCCGTCGGGGCGTCCGCGTCCCGGGGCGGGGGCGCGCGCGCGGCCAGGGGTCGCGGCCCTCGGCGACGGCGCGGGCGGTGCGGGCTCTCGCAGCCGCGGCCGGCGCCGCCCGACGTCACTTCCGACCGGAGCCAAGATGGCGGCGGCGCGGCCGCGGACGCCGGGGCGGGCGGAGCGGCGGCGGCGGCGGCGCGGGCGGCGGCTCCCGGCGCTCTGAGGCGCGGGGCGCGGCGGGCGCAGGTAAGGGGCGGCCGGGACGGGCGGCTTCCGGGACGGCGGCGGGCTCGGCGCCGGGACGCCGGTCCCTGCCCGCGAAGAGCGAGGCGGCGGCAGGGGGCGACCCGCGCGGGGACCGGGCGCGCAGGGCCGGCGGACGCGCCCCCTCGGAGGACCCGGCGTGCCGGGCCGGCGGGGGTCCCGGAACCTGGCGCGGGCCGGCCCGGGGGGTGGGGGCTCCCCCGTCTCCTCCTCCCCGCGCCCGAACCCCCGGGCCGGCCTCGGGGCCCGCGGCGGCGAAGTTGTGCGGTTCGCTTTGTGGCCGTTGGGTCGCCGCGCGCCCCGCGAGGGGGACGCGCGTGGGCGGCGGGGCCGGGCGGCGGCGGCGAGTCCAGCCGGGACCCGCGTGCCCGGACCGCGAGGACGCACGCGGGGGCCCTGAGCCGTGCCAGCCTCTTGCTTTTCTCTTTTGTGTTCGAAGCGAAGTGTGCCTTTCACACTTGCATTCTTAATTTGTTTTGTGTCTTGCGTCTTTGTGCTTCCTAAGTAGTGTTTGTGTGGTCTCACCCCGGAAATGGGCCCCTTCAGCGTCCCGATCTTAGACCCACCGGAGTGTTGTTTTTATTTTTAACAGACTTGCACTTAGGTGTTAACTGATTTTGTTACTAAAGATGTCACGAACCCGTTTTTGATGCTGGCAAGGGAGACGCGAAGTGGAACAGTGACGGGCATTCCCGAGTCTCGGCGGTTTCCTTCGCCCCCGCGAGTGAACCACCGAACTGCGACCGTCCCCCTTTTGTCGCCGTGAGCGTGGGGAATAAACCCGCATGAAGCCGGGAAGCCCAGATTCCTTTAACCACGCAGCTGTAATCCCCCCGCCCCGAGAAAGGAGACCGTGCCGGCCCCTCATTTTCCATTCCGTGTTGCATTCGGGTTTTGGTTTTATTTCATAAGTGGAACTCCCTTTGGTGAGTGCCAGTAGATCTTTAGGTCCCTTAAATCAGACCCTAACATGGTCGTACCCAGAACGCGATGAACATATTTCGTAAAGTTTTTGTTTACTACAGGTTCATTGTTAAAGGCAACCCCTAATCTTTCAGTGATCCTCGTACCTTCCATACCAGACCTCATAGCCAACTGATCAGATACAGCCAAGTATTGGGAAAACGTAAGGCTTTAGAATTTGTTTTTAAACACGTTTTGAAATTTGTTGGACCGATATTGAGGAGGGAACTGAGACACACGATCATGTTCTTTTTAAGTAGGGTTTTGTGTTTGAGGTGGCCTGCAGCCGCCCCATCATTCTCTAGAAGCTTCCTTACGGACGTTCAACCACATTCATCATGTGTGGAATCTGCTTGTAGCCTTTAAAGATCACCGAATTAAACCCGCTCATTTCAGTCTGTAGGAACTGAGATGGAAATTCACGCCGGGACTCAGATGGCTCACAGCTTCTGTGTTTCCATGGCTCTTCTTTTTTCCTCTCTCTTGGTTTGATTTAAATAAGTTAATACGTTGAAGTGCTCAGAACAATACCAGGCACATAATAACAGCAACTCAGTGAAAGTTCGCTTTTGTGGATTCTGAAGGTGGTTTCTTTAAATAAAAGGTTGGCGTATTCAGATTTGTTTTTTTCCCCATTTTGTGGACCGCTCCTGAAACGGTACGGTTTAAATTTGTATTTGTAATAATCTGTTCGCTTCGCGAATAAAAAACTAACAAATGATTTTCCGTGGAGGATGATAACGAAAATTGAGGAAAGCACAAAGAAGGAAAAGAAATTTGCTCTCATCTTCCTACTCTTCGGATAAACCACTGTTAACATTTTGGCAGACTTCCTTCTTGTCTTGTGCATGTGTGTCTGTCTTGTATGTATTTATTTGCTTTTATATTTTATACAGAATTGATGTCAGATTGTGTATACTGTCCATAGCCTGTCTTTTTACTATCTTGTGAGCATTGACTCATGCCATTAAATATTCTTCAGTATGATTTTTAATGGCCGTGTAATATGTGGATGGGCCATAATTGATTTATCAATTCCATATTGATCAGTAAAGCCTGATTTCTAAAGCCTGCGATTCTCTTTTCATTAAGATTTGTTTAGGTTTTTCCATTGTGCATTTTTAAGTTTTGTAATCTTATAAGATATGTGAAAATGTAAATTCTGTTTTTTAGCCTCTAAATACGTGTTTTTCCTGCCAGTGCGGTTATAGGAAGCAGGACTCATTTTCAGCTTCCTTTTATTCTCTAGTGCCTGAGCCTGGTCTGCGCAGTTCCTTATGTGTATATCTGCACACATATTCTTTTGATGATTATTTTACGTTAGATGTTTGTTTATTCACGGGACTGTTTCTTTAAGCTGCCGATGTCTCTTCAAGTTCCAGATCTGATTTACAAACCTTTTAAGTCCTGTTAAATCATAGACTTTCCGGGATGGAAAGCACCTTAGGTTATTTACAATTTTCATGTCTCCCAACTTGCTTTTCATGCTATTTTTACTATGCAGGCAGGGAAAAAGCCTGTGGGCTGCATGGGAAAACTCCATAGTGGGGTGTGCAAGGGGAGTAGGTGGACAGTCGGGAAAAAGTGTCAAACTTGTGTGGCGATGTGCAGATGCAGGGAGTTTCCAGATGATGGGGACATTACCTGACAGTCATCACTGCTGATACTGCTGATGTGGGGCCAGTGCTCTGTGGTTTGCGTGGTGCCCGTCAGTGACGCTGTCACTCCTCACAGCGCTTGGTTAGAGACACGGCTCCCTTCTTCTGAAGTGAGAAGTTTATAATTAGAACCACTGAAATCATCTTCTTAGAGCGCCTGAAAGCTATGGACTCCATTACTGAAAAAGCATCACTTAGGTTCCATTGGAGCAGGATTTCTTAAGCTTGGCGTGGCATTTGGGACTGGACACTTCTTTGTTTGGAGGGCTGCCCTGTACATTGTAGGGTATTTGGCAGCATCCCTGGCTCCTACCTGTGAGATGCCAGTAACAGGCCCTCCCCCGCCAGCACAACTGATGAAGTCTCCAGACTTTGCTAGATGTGCCTCGGTGGGGACCCACTGCTCACCACTGCCTGAAAGGAGGGCCCGTCTGATGGGATGGCTGAACCACTGAGGCAGTTTGTGGAATCGCTTTAGTCAGAGAACTGTAAGAATAGAGTGTACAGTTTACAGGAAGTCCACCTTCAAGTGGAGGAATAGACTTACTTGCCCGTGGACCGTGGAGGTTCCTTCCTGGGTGTGCCTGTGATTTCATCAAATCGTATACCTTCAGCAGTTCTGTGGCAAGAGATAAAGCAATTTGAGATAATCTGGAGACTATGAAGGAGTTTTCATGATAGTACGTAGATGAAATTATTATGGATTTAAATACATTTGTATAGAATTGATGCATTACCTGTTATCCCGAATAGCACAGAGACAACTGTCTTCTAGAAAATGAGACTTCAGACCCTTGAAAATTGATGGGAGAAGCCAAACTAGTTTCTCTAAGATCATGCCCCGCCCCCAACCATTTCAGGTTATGCATTGGAAGTGGTAAGTTTGTGTTGAGGAAGTAACACTTGCTTTTGAAGTGCTTACCTAACTTCAGCTTATTACTTTATAATTTAAAGATAGCTGTTGATCTTCTTGGCACACTTGCGTTGTTAATGCAACTACCCCTGGGCTAAAAAAGTATCGGTTGTCAAATCTCTATTTGCAGTCTTTGAGAGAATAGATAGTATAGATTCAGTTTTTATCGTGGCACAGTAATCTTTAGTTAGAACTTCGTGATAAGGAAAGCATAAAAATAGAGATGTCCTGTTGGACCACATTTGGTAATGGGGTGGTTTTCTCAGTTACGGGGTACCGGCATAATTTCGCAGGAATGCAAGCACGTGTCATTTAAGTATGCTTTCTTAAAGAAAATGCCGTTCATTCCTCACCCCACTTCCCTGAGCTGTGAATTAGTTATTGTGTGTGGGAATTCTGGTTCATTGGGCGTGAAATATGCTTCTAGTATTTTTCTCAGGGCTGTATAGTATTTATTCTCAGAGCCTTGGTTCAGGTCAGACCTGTGCCGTGTTTCGTTTATTAGTCCTTTTGGAACATGCCATAAAGGAGGTTTCACTGAGCTACGTCTACACTTGCCAGCCGTTTGGGAGAAAAGAATATTTTGGAGCTTTTGGACTAAATCATATGATGGGCTTTGCTTTGAAAGAGCTAAATTACTTCTTGGCACGGCTTGCCTGAAATATGTAAAGCTCAGTGCAACTGGTAGTTTGACCACCGTGGGCAGCCTGTCTGGGAATTGGGGAGGCCTACGGCTTTTCCACGTGCACGGAAGTGGCTCCACGAAGACTCCAGTAAACCCTGGTGGGAAAACTCCGTGGCATTTTCAAGTAATTTAAATGATGCTGTGAAAATTTAACAGAAATTGGAGGCTCACCGAACCCTCCCATGCTTCAGCGTGAATCCTGTGTGTTGCCCAGGAGGTTATTAAGACCGTATACAGCAAGCGTAACTTGGAGTTATCAGTATAAATGTGACATTCTGAACGTTTCTCTGTGAGGCTTATTTTAGGGAATTCGCCATAATTCTGAAAGGCCTAGTTTTAAAGTCCATCTGAAAAGATGAATTTTAAGAAGGGGGCTCTTGAGATAGATTTAGATTTTTAATGATGAAGCTCTCTTACCGTTTGTTAGAGGACATTGAGAAGGTCAGTTTACCTTTTTTGGGGGAGGAGTATTACGTCCGTGCTTCCGTAGTGATTTCATCGGGCCCTGCCTCGCTGCGCAGAGCAAACCGGATCACAGCTCGGGCGCAGGGGCTGTTTTTCTGGCCATGGTGGGCAGTTCGGGTGTCCTCTCCTTTTCCTATTTGTAGAGTGGGGACAGTGATTACTTCTTTCTTTCTTTGGGATGTTCTGAGGTGAATAGATGAAGAATATGCAAGCAATTTTAGTTACTTTAGGTTTTTTTCAAAATTATTAATAGCATTTTTCTTAGCTTTCTTCTGTGCAGTAGATCTTGAGGGATAACGTGGCAGAAGTCTTGCTGAGAGAAAGCCTTCCAAGTTACCTCTGAGACCTTAAGCTTTTCGCCCCCCACAATGTGGTGGAGGGGGCAAGTTTCTAGTCCCTTCCAAACCTGCCACAAAGCCAAATCCTTAGTCTTCTCTTCTCTGTGGATATTTTTTCCTTTGGCAATTTCCTCGGTCCCTAGGCACCCCCTTGTGGCTGAAGACTTCTGGATCTCCATCGCCAGCCTTGAAGGTGGTCTGTGCTGGGACTCACTTAATGGATGCAGGTTTCTATGGGGATGTCTGGTCTCTCCTCAGAGTCTAAAATGGAGCTCACCACCTTCCACTTAAATACTGCCCCTACTCTGGCTGCTCTATCTTTTAAAACATTCATTCTTCCAGTCAGTCACACTGCATATTCTGGACTCCTCTTCACCATCTCTTTTGTTTCCTGTTCAGTTCGAAGACACATTTTGTCTGTTCTTCCTGTGTGTCCTGTTGGTCATATATTTTGTTTCTTTGCAGCTGTTGTCTGTGGTTCAAACCCTTATCATGTATCATCTCGGATTCTTACCCTACTCTCCTGGTCCCAGTGTTTCTGGCTGCCCTCTCCCCATCTCACTCTTTCCTGTCCATTTAATCTTTCTAAACTGTTAGATGTTGTTTTGTTTATAGCGTTCCTCAGTCAGAGACCCCGGGCGGCTCCACGCTGCTCATCCCAGGTGTTGGAGGCTGCTCTCCTGACGGGCAGTCTTGGAATCAGGCTCCTGGCCCTTGTCTCCCAGTTGCATGTGTTCACGGGCTCTGCCTTTAAAGAATTTCTCTTGCATCTTTCCTCAAAGACCTTCAGGGCCTTTGGAGTGGATCCAGAGGGAGGAGGGGTGGGATAACTCCTCACGCATCTGGGGAGCTCGACCCATGGGGTCGCGTTTACGTTGTCTGCAAACTCCCATTTAATCTGTTACTGCTCTCTGTGCACAGCCTCGTGTGACCATGCTCTTTGGTTTACCATTGCTGATAGTGGCCAGAGGTAGGCTTTCATTCTTTGTATCGGATGTGGGGGAGGTACGTGTCTTTACCTTGAAATGAGAACTACAAATAATTTATTTGGAATCCTGCTTTCCCTTCAAAAGTAAAAACTTATGTATGTAACCAGGGCCACTCAAACTGGCGAGCAATTCCCAAACATTGCTCTGCAAACAGTAGGTGTTGCTGTTATTTCAAAACACTCTCGAGAACAGAAGTACTTGCATATTTAGAGGATAGACCCTAAACCTCAGACTTTATTTATTGAGTGAGTCACTCCCTACCCAAATAACAAGTACCTTCATAAACTCTTGGGAGAAGACCTCGCGTCTTGCAGCGACATAGAGCGTGTCCGGGGTCTTAGCAGGGCTCCGTGGGAGTTGTCGTCCGTCTGGGAGAGCTCCCAGTTTTGCTTTAGGTTCTTTGCTTATGAATTCAGGAGGCCTTGTCATTTCTGCGTGGTTTGTGGAAGATGAGTTTTCCCGTGTGTTTTATCGTGTGAGAAAAATCAGAAAGGCTCTGAGCAGCCACTTGTAAGGTGATTCTGTTAGCTTGCGTGAGAAAGTGAGTGCGAGGGCCAGCGCCGGAGCCCCGTGTTCCAGAAGGTGGCTTCCGTTTTCCAGGAAATTCACGAGTATGTTTTAGGGTTCCTGAAAATCCCTCAATTTGAAGTGTTTAATCTCAAAAATAACATCTGTATTGGCAATGCCAGTGGAAAAACATTGACTCAGGGGTCAGCCGAGGGTTCCTCTGTTTCGGGGATTGTGAAATGAACCACCATGTGGCATCTGGCTTTAGAAATTTTGTGTTTGAGGTGGAAGCTTGACATTTAAGTGTTAGGAAAGAGTTGACTTGATTTTCCTTTGAAAACTACTTAAAATTTCTGCATGTCTAACAGAGGGAAATATCAGAAAGGTATCATTTTATAGGAACTGCTTTGGTTTGAATGCTGTTTGGCAGCAGTCGGTGAAGCTGAACTTGGAGGAGAGGCGGGAGCCCTGCCGGGCTGCAGAGCTGGGGCCTGGCCCGAGAGCGTTTGTGTTCTGACCCAGCCATCTCTCCAGATGGAGTCACACATCTAGGCTTCTTGTCAGGCCGCCTTGAAAATAAGGAAAGGAAATTAACTTCTTATTTTTTTAAATTTCTTTTTATTGTTTACTAAAAATAAAAAATTTTTTTTTATTTATTTCTGAGAGAGAGAGAGAGAGAGAGAGAGAGTGAGTGAGCAGGGGAGGGTCAGAGAGAGAGGGAGACACAGAATCCGAAGCAGGCTCCAGGCTCTGAGCTAGCTGTCAGCACAGAGCCCGACGCGGGGCTCGAACCCACGAACCGTGAGATCATGACCTGAGCCGAAGTTGGACGCTCAGCTGACTGAGCCACCCAGGCGCCCCAGAAATTAACTTAATTAAAGGGTATTTTAATTGGATGGAGTTAGTTCATCTGGGAAAATGGACAGTGATTCTTTTGTTTTTAGTGCCATGAGGTGGAATGTCGGGGGAATATGTTAAGGTGAGCATGGTATGTTTTAATTTCTTTAGAGAAACTGGGTATTTTAAATTGTGGGGTTAGAAGGAATTATCGTAGAAACTCTATTAAACAAAACCGGAAATTTGTGATGTAATAAATAACACGCTCCGTGGAAGACGATGACATGGGTGTATAAATTTAATCAAAAGAAAGGCGAGAGCATTTGTTAGCAGCTGCTCCTAACATAAACCCTGTAACTGATAACCAGCGTTTGCTACGTGTTCATAAGAGCAAAGCTAGCTCTTCATTAATGGGTGCTTGAAGCAATGTTTTATGAAAAAGTTTTCTCGAATCTCTCCCTTTTTTTCCCCCTGTAGAGATACTCTAAGGGAGGAAAAAACCCCCAGGACGCCATAATCTAAATTCGGCTTTACAGTGCTTTCTCTTATTTAACATTCTTCTGTGGTGTTAACTTACATATTTCAAACAAAAGCTCCAATCAGCCTCATTTTCTCATTGGATTTCTGCAGCACTGAAGCCATTCAGAGCAACAGACTTTCTGTTTTTCCGAACTTCCTTCTCGTGGAAGCCGCCTTGTCAGGATCAGATTCTCCCACCTGGAGGAGATTTGCTAGACTCTATTTAGGTTTGTGTCCGGACACCTTGCTCCATGAGTTTGGAAAATCAGGCCCTGGGATTTTTTTTTGTCCGTAGTGTTTTGGCCTCATTGGGGAAACCACTTTATTGAAGTGGGAGAAATTACAGGTTTTTTGGGAGCATTCTATTCAACTCTCATTTACTTTTCTGCAGAGGAATTCCTATGTGATACATTGTGTTACGTGATTGCCTTTTTGTGGTAGAAGGGTAGAAATCATTCTAGGTGGGAGAGAGGAGAGATGGGAGCCTGTGGGTATCAGGAAGCAGAGTTCACACTCAGCGAATCTTTGCCGCGTTCTCAGTCTCTTTCTCTTTACACACGCACACACACACACGGGTGCCCATGACCTCTTTATTCTTAAAATGATAAACGTATCCGGTTTGATTTTTCACTTTGGCTTATTTAATATGGTAATATAATCTGCCTTTTACAAGGGGAGTTGGGAGTATATTTTTTAGTGTGAAACTAGGTGTTCTAGATGATTATTCTCGTGAAACTGTGTTTGTTATTTAGCAAATTCCTGGGCAGATTCAATATTTAAGAATTACGTGTTTTTGCTTAATGTGAGTGCTAAATGGTTTCATTATTGATACCTTGAGTTTATAGATTGTAATTTGGTGATTCTATTCTCCTAGTGGTAGTTTTTAGTAACAAATAGGCTAGCTCTGTAAATTAATGAAGCCCCTTTTGAGAAGTCGGCATAGTTTAGATATTTTTACTGTTTTTCTAGAAGTTCCTGGATTTCAAGAATCTTTTGGTCAGAGTAAGTTAAAATCAGTGTTAAACACTGTAAATCTACTCCACTCAAAGCTGAATCATCTCTGCATTTTCTGCAATGATACTTACTTACCATGAAAGATCTACTTTATGCTGTGATTAGTTTTAGAATATTTTATCTTATATAGGCCATAAACTTTCTAAGACTTCTTTCACAACTTGGTATTTTGAACACTTTTCTTTGCATCTAGTCCACATTTTTAGGGCATTTATGATCCTTTTACATTTTGATATTCCATAGTGGTTTTCTTATTTTTCTTTTACTGTTTGTCTGTAAGCTATCTGTTGCTTCCTGAGGCTTAAAAGTTTGTTTCTTCTGAGTCTTGAGATTACAATGTGCATTTTTTTTATAACTTAAAATAATTATAAAATAAATATTAATGATTCTGTTGCAAATTTAATTAGTTATTTTCCAAATAGCTCCAAAAGATCTAAAATGACCTGAAAGAATAATTGTAAAATGACTGAAAGGTGAATATGCAAATCAAATCAAATAATTATCTTTCTAATTCTCTCTTCTTTCTCAGATTTAAACTAACCTTAGAGAATCTACTGTTGCTTTTACTTTGCCACTCGTACTTTTGTCGGTTTTGTGAGGTGCAAAGGGGAGATGTGACAGTTTACCCTGTTACATGTGTTGCATTCATGTCACTTTGTGTCTGTCTTCAGTTTAATCTGCCTTGTCTCTGAGAACGGGTGATGGGTGGTGGGTGATGGTGATGTGCCCGGGGCTGCTGGGCTGGGCTGACCTAGGGACCGAGGTCTCCCATGTATCTCTCCATTTTCTGGTTTCTTGGCCTCCGTGTCAGAGGACAGGAGCTTAGCAGTCCTTGAAGTTGTCTTGACCCTTCAAGGGACCATTGTTGAAATAAAGACCTTAATTATATTATTGTTGCCGCATTGATACTGGTCATATATAATCAAATCATGTTTATAATATTATTAAATTAAATACTTGTGAGGATGAATTGTCCTAAAATTTGGAAGCAGAATCTTGAAAAGTTAAGTACGTATATATTATTAAAGCCACGGATATGTAAAATCAACATCGAGCTCTTACTTTTCGAAGAATGAATGCTATTAGTAGAGTACAGTTGATGATAAAGATTCACATACTCTTCATTTGTGTATCTGCTTAATGTAATTTATCTGATAAATGTCGGCAAGCTGGAATGGAAGCGACATGCAGAACTATTCAGGGAGGTTTGGTCAGGTATAGAAATCCAAAAAAGAAACTAAGGGCATAAGCCGGGTAGGAGAAATCCTCGGGATTTTAAGATTTTCAATATTTACCATCGGAAAACCAGAGGCACTTAACTGTTTAGCTATTTTTTTCCCCTAAAGATAGAATTGGTAAGTTTCAGTGACAGGTATGGAAAGATTTCTCTCTGCCTCTACACTGATAGGATTGTTGGTTCAAGTTCGAAAGTATGATAAAAATTTGACCTTGAGATTCTATGTTAGTTAAGTGGGTATGTGAAAATAGTGCTGTCGAAGTCAACACTGAGTATGAAAATATGCAGGATTGCCAGGGGCTATACGTTGCTGGAGGAATCTTAAGTTACTTCAGAAACTACTTTCAGAGAGTCTGTAGTTGCTTTCAAATATATTGTCACATTGCAGCTGGTTACATGGTTATTACAGTTGAGAGGGTCTCAGCTGGGATGGGGGGAGGTCATCTGGGGAGCTGTGCAGGTATTTCTGACTTTCAAGACGGTCAGAGGCACTGCCGGCGTAGATTGTGCAGGGCGGGGCTAGATGGCCGTGACGGAAGGGACGGGGGGCGAGGATTAGTTGCCCGGTGTCCTGAACGCAGTGTGTTCTGTTGAGAGCCACTGCCAAATTCTCAGTTCTTGTGTTTAACATCCCTTGTTTTCAGTATAGTTTACCGAAAGATTTCATTTTTAAAATATCATTTGAGAACTCAGTGTTGATTTGCAACGCTTTTGACGTAAAATATTTTAGGTTTGTAATTGATGATGTGAGTCGAGAGAAAAAAAATGAGAATCTGGTTTTTGGCAGTTGGGATTAGAAGTGATGGAGAAGAGGGTCCAAGCATGCACGTATGTGAGTGAGTTCCTAAAAAAAAAAATCAAAGGTGTGAAGATCCTTTTCTCTGGAAAGGAATGATGAGCGGATTCCTGTCAGGACGAGGAAGGAACAGACAGTGCAGAAAGTCAGAGAGAGGCTTGTTAGGCATTCAGCAACCTCAGTTACATTGTGACTTTTTATTAAGAAAAAGAGTCATTGAGAAACAAATGAAGGACTGAAACATTGTGAATACTTTTGTATTTGAGTTCTTTGGGATTGGAGGCCGCGGGATCTCAGTTATTTGTGCCGGTGAGCCAGCAGCTGGAAAGGGGGAGGGAAAGGAGAAGAAGACAATGTTAAGTGAAGAGGAGAAAGGCGATGAAAAGCAGTTGGAAAGGAGGCGGCAACATGTCCTTCGGCGAAAGAAAATGGCAGCTCCATCCTTCCTTGTCCTTAGGATAATCGTGGTGTCCTCCCTGACTTGCTCTTCTTTCATATGTAACATCTCCTGTGGCAGCAGATTTTGAGGGCTCTGTTTTAAAATCTATCCAGGGCCTGGTGACTTCTCACGTCTCTTCACTGGGCCACGCCATCATCATCTCTTACCTAGATTGGCGCATTAGCCTCCTCAGAGGTCTGCTAGCCTCCGGAGATACCTGCCTGCCTCCACCCTGCCCCCTTACAGTCTCTTTTTAAACCTAGGTCACAGTAGGTTCCCCCCTGCCACTCCCCCCACCTTCCTGAGTCACCTCCTCCACTTTCCCTGTCTCCATCCTTGCCCTCCCTCGGACACCCAGGCACGCGGCCAAATGCGGTTTCTCTCTTCACGGTCCCATTTCTGTAGGAAGCTCCTTCCTATGCCTTCCTGGCCCACAGCTCTTCCCCAGGCTTCTATGAGGTGTCCTTTTCTTCCGGCGGCCTGTTCTGGCTGTACTGTCGGTTTCACAGACACAGAGAGCCCGGAATTCCTGCCTCCCTCTCCCCACCACCTCTTTATTTTTGTGTAAAGCACTTTTGTTATCTGATCTACACAGTTTACTAATTATTTTTGTTGCGGGTCTGCGGGTCCCTTCCCCTAGAGGGCATGGATTTTCTGCCTATTGCTGAAAACAATGGTTGACACACACCTAGTGGATGTTCAGGGGAGGCGGGAGTAGAAGTTGGTGAAATATGGTTAAGCAATAGCAGAGGGGTGCTTGGGTGGCTCAGTCAGTTGAGCATCTGATTCTTGATTTTGGCTTAGGTTGTGATCTCATGGTTCGTGAGATTGAGCCCCGCATTGGGCTCTGCCCTTACCGCACAGAGCCAGCTTGGGATTCTCTCTTTCCCTTTCTCTCTCTCTCTCTCTCTCTCAGAATAAAGAAGTAAACAATTTTCTGAAAAAGAAGCAATAGCAGAAACCAATTACTAAGACTGTGGCTGAGTTATCCTAATCTCCTTGAACTCGTTAGTTGAAGGTGCTAGCACTTAACTTTGTAAAAATCAGCGGGGCCGAATTCCGGGAAGGAGGCACACGGTACCGCCGGTCTTAGGGGCAGCACCGTCAGGGAGAGTTTCGCTGATGCTGCCGAAGATACTTGTGGGAAGGACACGACCGGCTGAAGGAAATGGTACAGCATCATAGCTCTTTCCAAAAGATCCTTCATTACAGTATTGGCATTGTACTGCATTTTTTTTTTTTGTTTTGTTCTGGGTTTTTGTTTGTTTGTTTGTTTGTTTTGTTTTTTAAAGAGAATTCCCTGTGGCCGATGTAAGCAAATCCATCTATAAAAGCTTAGTAAGAGGGCAGGTGAAACCGCTGACATTTTATTCACTTCTGGGTGCCAGGGTGTCCCTCACGGCCCTCCTAGCGGACTGTGTGGCCTTCAATAGGCATTGGTGACAGAGGGGGTTGAGGGGAGCACCCCTGGGGCCACTAACCTCATCACTTTGAACTTTGTAACACTTCCAAGTCTCATAGAAAAGGATCGATTATGTTCAGTGGGAGATGTATACTACGGAAAGACATGTTAAATATATATGAGAAAGGTGCTCAATATTAAAATGTAAAGGAATGGACCTCATGGGCCAACCTCCAGTTATCTGAAGTCATATCTCCTGAGTGTTTCCCCATGAAGAGTCTATATTGGTTTGGCTAGCCCTGAGCTCTCGAACAAGATGCAAGTTAGGGATCCCGTTTCCCGGTGCCCCTTGTGAATAAAGACTAGCTCAGATGAGCAGGCCCTAACTTAAATACAATACCTTTGGCTATTAAAGGTGAGCAAGGTGAGTGTGGTTATAGCTCAAGGGGAAAAAACCCAAAACTGTTCGTGTTAATGAACTGGGGTAAAATGCCAAAGCACTGCTTTTTATGATAGTGTGCAGGCAGCACTTCCTCTGATATGAACGATGTCCCACGTTCCTTGGTTTGTTAACAATTAGAACATAAAGTTCTACAATGTGAGCGGGGTATTGTGGATCTAGGAAGGAAGGATGATTTAAGAAAGCAAATCCATGAAAAAAATAGGAGACCAAGGCGCCTGGGTGGCTCAGTCGGTTAAGCATCCGACTTCAGCCCAGGTCATGATCTCGTGCTTTGTGGGTTCAAGCCCCACGTCAGGCTCTGTGCTGACAGCTTAGAGCCTGGAGCCTGCTTCGGATTCTGTGTCTCCCTCTCTGCCCCTCTCATGCTTGCACTCTGTCTCTGTCTCCCAAGAATAAATAAATAAATATTTTTAAAAAATGTTTAAGAAAAAAAAAAGAAAAAATAGGAGACCTGTGCCTGCTGGTATGTGTGCCTGTAGCTGCTGGAAACTTCCAGAACGCCTCTCTGGAAGTGCTGCTGAAGGCAGCACGACTTTCATTTACTGTGAGTGGCTTCCGTGACTCCTAGGGTACACGCAGCAGAAAGGCCTGCCTTCGCAGGTGGTCATTTAGAAACAAGTGTGTCACACGCATTTACAAGGAATGGCTTTGTCGTGTCGTTTTAGTGTGCTATGAATATACGAATAAAGATTTTAAAGGAATGTTGCAGTTCTTTCCAAACATTTGTATTTTACTACAAGGTTTTTGTTTTATTCCTCCAAGAGGACTCCCCATGGAAATGTTAGTAAATGCACCTTTCTACTTCAGGAGCCTGAAAAACTAAATAATGTAAAGGGTCTAATTGTGTTTGCGTTCAGCACAGTATTGCTATAAGTAAAAGAAAAACATTTACATTGCATAATAAATTACTCAGCAGTGCTTTGTGTTTCTATTAGCAGAGCTAATCTGTTTCTTCTTAGGAATGATGCAATTTCGCAGCAAAAATTTGATGTCATTCTAATGAGTCTGCTTTCAATTGTAGAGTACAATGAGGGCCTAGTAAAGATTAGTAAGAAATCTATTTTATCGTAGATAATAAATCTGCAAAGTAAGCTCTCAGCATAGATGGAAGTTGATCCGGCATGGAGTTGCTTTATGAATAGCCCTTTGAGCAAACTCTACAGTTCTGTATGTGGTTTTAAATCACTGTAAATGTGTAGGCAGGTACATATTACAATTGTCTGTTTTTCTTTTTAGGGCTCATGTAATCAAAGAAGTTTCTTTGTTGTGTGTAACTTTTCAGAACACAACAGGAATTGAAAATGAATCAGGTGAGTTTAAAAATAAGAATTTATACAAATACATTACCTAGATGCTAGACCAGTTCTTGGTTTTTGAAAGATCAAAACACACACATTCATTTTCCCCCAATTTTCTTTTCTGTTTCTTCGCACCATTAACTAGTTCATTGCTTTCATAGTGTGCGTTTGTTGGGGTGGCGAGTGCTCTGTTCGGACGTGGCGTGGCGTTTCAGAGGAAGGCTGTGCGGGCGACCCAGTCTCTGATAACTTAGTTCAGACTTTCTGTTTTTACTTTTCCCTGCCGCGTTGTGGCATTCATTTTTTGGTTTTGTTTTGAAGCTTATCAAGCTTTCATTTTTTATTTTTTTTTTATTTTATAAATTATCTACTGGTTGAAAAGGAAAGATTGAAATTTATTTTTAGAGACTGAAACTGGTCAAGTGGGAAACTTTATAAGCACTCTGTCCCTGAGTGCTGTATTCTGTTAAGAGAATACAAACAAGAAGGCAGATACTGAAATGTAAGACGTGTTTCTCAGTGGAAGCCCGCCTGGAGCTGCCTGGGGATGAAACAGTTCTGCTGCGGAGATTTCTGGAGCCTCAGGGCTGTTCTGATAAGTAAAACCAGTTACATGGACCTAATGTGTTCTGAGCTAGCATTCTTATTTTCTGGTTTATTATCATTTTACTTGTAGTTACAGCAATTCGTGGGTGTTAGAAACACTCTTGAGATCGGCACAAACATTTAGAAAATATGAAAGACAAACTTAAAAATGTGAAGTCTGATTTGCAGTGTTGAGCTAAACACTATCAGACTTGAAAACACGTTCTATGCCTCACTATCCGAGGTTTGGGGTACCTTTTCGTCATACAGGTGCTTCTGACTGGGGCCCCACTCTTCTTAGAGTGGGCTGCGGTTAGTGGAGTTCAGTCCCGGGTTGCATTGAGAGAATGTGAATTTTTTGGAATGGATTCTTTTGATTTCGTTTCATTACTTTTCTTTATCAAAAATACGTTTATTTTAATGCAGAGGACCATACATCATAAAAGATGAATCTGGCGAGCACATGGGGCACATGGTTCCTATTATTTTACAACTTGCGGATTTACTGACATGCTTTTGAAGCCAAATTATTTTTGAAATGGCCCGATGGGGGAGGGGAAGAGAGAACAGTGGATTGCCCGCGTCGTGGTTCCTCAAAGTTACGTGCACACGTATGTGTCGTTGGGAGACTCTTGATCCGGGATTGGAACGGGCGCGAGTGCTTCCAGAGTGGGGTCCAGATGTCGGCACTGCATTGTCGTCTCCCTGCTCAGCGGCCAGTTCCCTCCGGGGCCACAGCTCTACCCTGAGGCGAACAACACATCACCTCTTACACCGCGTCAGGCTACTAATATTTTATTTGTAGCACGTTTCGACCTCTTTGACACCTCACCCTTTTAACTCTGTGGCTCCCCTCAGGTCAAGTGACCTTGTGCGCGGGGAAAGTCCACGTGCCATTCAGAAGCGTTCTAGCAAGAACCCGGCTTTTCTGGCTCTTTCACAGTTTCATTTTGTTTTTGGCAAGTTTTAATATCAGATCCGCGGAAGACTGCCTTTGATGCCAAATATCAGGGGGAAAGTGTCCTCTTATGCTTTTAATGGTTAGCACATTTCTGATTTGGAAGTAATTTAAGTGGTCTGGTAGCAATGAAACTTTCATTTGGATTATAAAAGTTGCCACTTTTTATGACCAAAATTTTCAGCATCTTTAGGGACAGTTTCGTCATCTGAGGGATATCGGTTGCACGACATTTAGACCTGATTGTTATGTCGTGGCGTAAAACCTGTGAGTCGTTTTCAACACTTGTCTCAGTGCTTTTTCAAAGTTAAGAATTGTTTTGGGACATTTTATATTTTTTCCTCTTACATTTATTTTGCCCTTGAAAGTGTGCAATCAGTGCTCAAGAAACTTCAAAGTAACGACACAAAAAATTTGGATATTGAAAACGTTTTAACTTGAATCAGATTGTTTTTTTTTTTTAAGTTTATTTAAGCAATCTCTATACCCAAAGTGGGGCTCGAACTCACGACCCTGAGGTCGAGAGTCACATGCTCCACCAATTAAGCCAGCCAGGCACCCCTGAACCAGATTGATTCTTAATTAAAATCTTAATGGTGACGTTAGGGTCAGATTATTCCCTCTAGGCACCAGGCAGCTTTGCTTAGATGAATTTTAGCAGTCAGATCTATCTCTTATGGTGGGAATGGTCTCGAAGACAGTGGCACTCTATCATTCATTCAGATGGTGTTTGCTGGTTGAGTTTTAGGGACTAAAGGATCCTCTGAGCGAGCAGACCATACTGTTTTTAAGTGAGTCCTTTAGAAGAAACAACCGACTCAAAGTCTCAGAGTCTGTTAAGCACTGACTATCGAAGCAACATTCTGAACTGCCCAGTCTCACCATGGCTTCCAAGGCGTTCCTGGTGTGGCAGCTCACCAGGCTCTCTCTCTGACCCTGGTCCCGGGCTGCACAAAGCCTCCAGATCCACATGTTCTTTGTCCTTCTTTCTCTTTTGGTTTGTTCTCCCTTCAACACTTACCCTTTCTCTTACCTTCCTGGCTTGGAACTCCACTTGCTTAGCCTGTGAGCCTTTGTTCCTTCCAACAGCGTCCAGGCTGGTTGGCAGACAAGAGGAGAGCCATTCTGCTTCCCGAATTCCTTCTCCCGTTTTCTGTTCGCTCCATTTTAAATCACAGGTATCCTTTACTTCATTAACGTTCCACACCCGTCCCACTATTTAACTTTTGAGATGTTCCGCTATTTTCCTTCTTTTCTCCCCCCATAGATATATCTGGGAGAATCGTTATAAATGACTTTCTCGTTGAATAAAGAGTTGAGAATGCTTTACTTCATAGAATATCGAAGGTGAGCAAAGTTCCATAATGCGAATATGCTCATAGTAGCTTAAAATAGACATGCTAGGTTAATGCCACTTCCCGTCTGCTGAGTGCTTAACCAGCATGCCAGGCGCTCCACTCAGCAGCGCACATGTGCTTTCTCACTAAGTTAGTCTTTGCGACCACTCTGTGAAGTGCAGGAATTCTAACGGCTTCATGGACGAAGGCCGTTAAGGCCCAGAGAGGTGGCCGTGGCTTGCCCACGATCGACCACTCAGACAGTGAGTGATAGAGCTCGGATTCACACCCTCACTCGTCAGATTCCAAAGCTGAGGTTCTTAGTCACCGTGTTATGCTGCCATTCTCAGTCAGGAGGAGCTTTGTTTTGCTAAGCTAACAAAAAGCAGCTCCAAAATCTCAGGGGCTTAATACAGCATCCATTTATTTCTCGCTCTTGCCGCACATCCCGTGTGGATCTGTCGTTGTAGATGCTCAAGAACCAGAGATGATGAAGGCACATCCCTTGTACTCACATCTCATTAGCTGAGGTCAGTCATGTGGCCACATCTGACGTAAAACTGGTGTTACGGGCTGGCTGGGGGCAGTGCGATCCTGCAGGTGCCTGGGAGGAGAGGAGAACTGTGGTACCTTGGGTGTGACCTCCGTGATCCCCCCCCCCCTGCCGCTTTATTGAGATGTTATTGACATGGGGCCTTGTGTGAGTTTTAGCCCTAAAGAGGTAGTACAGCGGCTTGATTTCTGATTTATTGAGTCACTTGTAGGTTTTTTTTTTTCTTTTTTTAAGAATCTTTGCCAGTTGCAGAACTCAGGTTGTTACTAATACTTGAAACTTTCTATCAACAATAGTAGCTTACGATTGCGGCATTTCTCCATCCAGATCAGCCATCTACGGTATTGCCAGTAGCCCGCAGCAAAACCGTTTAGCAGCTTAGCCCTCCGGATTTTAAATAAAAGTTTTGTACAGTAAGAGAACAAAAGCAGCTTTTAATCACTGGATGCTGCAGATCCAGCCCTGAGAACTGCGATGAGCCGTCCCGAGTGCCATTCTCTTCGCGGCTCTGGGTGTCTACTCGCTCCCTCGTTCATTCTGCCGGGACCGCGCCCCAGTGTGTTGTGGATCCCGCAGTGGACGCGAGGGCTCTGCTCTGCAGCTTACCTGCCGGAGAGAGAGAGACGGTTAAAGAGCGAAGACGGGACCATTGTAGACAGCGGAAAGTGCTGTGAAGACCCTGAAACAAGTGTGGTAAAGAATGATGAATAGAGGCAGCCAGGGGCGGGGGGTGGGGGTGGTTAGTTTCTTTGGATTACATGGTCGGAGAAGGCGGCTCTAAAGAGGTGACTGACTAACAGTTAAAACAGACACTCAAGTGATAGCCAAGAACCAGGTATATGAAGATCTAGGGAAAGAAAATTCTAGGTAGAGCGAGCCAGGAGTGAGTGCAAAGGCTCTGAGGTGGGAATGAGCTTTCTGGTTCAAGGACACAGACAGAGCAGGCCAGGGCCTGGAGCGCGGCAAGCATCAGGGAGCCTCTGAGACAAGACGAAGTTAGGGAGAGGCCGGCGTCAGATTTATAGAGCCTTAAGGGCCATAGGAAGAAGCCTGTGTTGTATTCTAAGTGCACTGGGAAGCCACTGGACAGTGATGTGATCTGATTCCTTTTTTTAGAGTATTACCTTTGTCTTTATTGGGCAAGAGTATAGTAATATGTTTGTTCACTATTGAGATTAACGTCTTTGAGGATAGTTTCTTCAGTCGGACAATTTAATGGGCCTGCGAACTTTTTAAAAGAGGGTACTTTTTTGTATGTTTTAGAACTATTTGACTACTGTCATTTTCTAGAGACCGTGCAAAGGTCTTTTTATTTGGTGTCCTTATCTCTGTATTGTTATTGCGGTCATATTCTGCTCATTCCTTAACCAAACACAATTTAATGCTGTTTCAATAAACTGAAGCTTATTTCATCCCCTCTCCCCCGCATTGTTTGCTCCCAGATTAGTAGCTAAGAGTCTTGTTCGCAAGTTTAAACAAAGAAGAGTTGTTCACAGAATTTGAAGTATTAGTACTGATTCTTGGATGTCTTTTGGTGGTAACAACAGTGAACTGTGGTGATTATCACTAGTCTGTTGTAGAATAGCATGTATCTGAGTGTGATATACTATGACACATTCTCAGTGTGAAGGCACATTTATTTAGTCTGAGCTCTTTGTCAGCCACTGTCGCACTTTCCAGTGTTGATGTTTACGTTGGTGTTTGGGGGACGCCTGGGGAGCTCAGTCAGTTGAGCATCTGAGTTCGGCTCAGGTCATGATCTCACGGTTTGTGGGTTCCTAGCCCCCACTGGGTGCTGTGCCGATGGCTCAGAGCCTGGAGCCTGCTTCAGATTCTGTGTCTCCCTTGCTCTCTGCACCCCCCCTCATACTCTGTCTCTATCAAAAATAAACATTAAAAATATTTTAAAAAGTTGATGTTTAAGAAACTAGGCGCTTTAATTAAATTGATGAAAATGAGTATGATCATTTATGGTCATTTTCTGGATGGAGTATGTAAAAAGAGTTACTGATACAAACGTAAATGAAATACCAGTAAAACTTGCTTATTTTTGTATTTTTAAAAATAAAAGCATTAGCACATATTGCCTACGTCAGATGGTACGTGTGGCTTCATGTAACAGCAGCTGGAGCCAGGGTCCTGCCGCACGATGCCGTGGAGTGGGGTCCCCTTCCTGATGCCAGTGGGCGTGTGTGGGAGAGGTGGGGGTGGGAGGGGGGGAGCAGGCGGTTCCAGGGCGGCTGTGTGCCTGGAGCAGAGCGAATGGAGGTGTGGGCTCAGCTCTGTGGTCAGCGTAGAGAGCAGAGTAGACTTTGCCTAGGGAGATGGGAAACCGCTGGAGGCTTTGAGCAGAGGAATGCTGGAGTTGGGTTTGAAAAAAATTTTGATTAAAAAAATTAATTTTTTCTACGGCATCAGTATTTTTATCCTTTATTTTCTGGGACCATTAAGGTTTCATTTTGAATGTGATTTAAAGAGGAGAGCGTATAATTCATTTCCTTATTTTACTTTAAAAGCCCAACATTGAGGTATAATTTGTGTGCATTAAAATGTACTCATTTAAGAGGTGCCTGGGTGGCTCAGTTTGGTAAGCGACTGACTCTTGATTTCAGCTCAGGTCATGAGCTCACGGTTTGTGCGTTCAGGCCCCACATTGGGCTCCGCACTGGTAGTGCAGAGCTTGCTTGGGATTCTTTCTCTCTCTCTTTCTCTCTCTCTCTGCCCTTTCCACACAGTTTCTCTAAATAAATAAACTTAAAATTTAATTTTTATTTTTTTATAAAGTTTATTTTTGAGAGAGAGAGCGTGTGAGAGCGAAAGCGTGAGTGAGCACATGCGAACAGGGGAGGGGCAGGGAGAGGGAGACACAGAGTCCGAAGCCTGACACAGGGCTCGAACTCACGAACCCGGAGATCATGACCTGAGCCAAAGTTGGATGTTTAACTGACTGAGCGATCTAGGCGCCCCTAAAATTTTTTTTACATGTATGTGTTTGAAGTGTGTAGGATTTAAGTCTGACAAATACCTGCACTCAGTTCTCTCAAGGTACAGAATACTGCCATCTCCCCCAAAATGCTTCCCCGCTGCTCTGCGGTTACAGTTCCCCCCAGCCCTTCCTCCAGGCGGGCTCTCCTGGCTTCGGCTTTCTGTCCCTGTAGATTGGTTTTTCCTGTTGTAGAGTTTTGCGTGAGTGGAATCATTAGTACTTGCCCTTTTGTATTTATCCCCCCACACCCTTTTTTTAAGTTTATTTATTTACTTAGAGCACGAGCAGGGGAGGGACAGAGAGAGCGGGAGAGAGAATCCCAAGCAGGCTAGCAGGCTCTGTGCTGTCAGTACAGAGCCTGAAGTGGGGCCCAGTCCTATGAACTCGGATCATGAGTCAGACACTCGGCCGACTGAGCCGCCCAGGTGCCCCTGTGTTTGTCTCCTTTGGATCAGCGTCATGGTTTTGAGATCCATCCGTGCTGTTGTGGGTGTTATCAGTAGTGTGTTCCTTTCACAGAGGGTGTCTTATGGGGGACAGGGGACCACGCGACCATTCAGATAACTGTTCATAGATGTAGCTCCAAAGATTCGGTAAAGCCTTCGATGGTTTTCTATCTTTGGTTTTAGGTATCTTCCCCAGTTTTTTCCTAATCCTATGTATATATGCATAGTGAGGTATAAAACATTGAAATGACTTTTGCTGTTTTAGCCTATTATTAATATAGAATTACACTTTTATAAGTAATTATAGATACAAATATGATACTTCAGGCTGTTTAAAAAGAGACGTCTAAGTAAAGTGATTCCTATGTGTTACAACTTAAGCCTCAGTTAATGAATGTGTAGTATAGAAAATTAACATGTTTAATAATGATGGCACTTAAATCTCATTTTGAATCATGTATTCTACTAGGTAAATAGGCGATTTTTATAAGATCTGGGACATTGCCTTTGTGAGTGACAATATTAGATTATTTCTGAACTTTGAAAAAGAATTAGCACCTTGGATGACATTTCCTTCTATAACTGCGGGAGGGACTCTGGCAGGAAGGTTTACGTTTTCTGTCCTTCTGGTACTAATGCTTTGGTAGAGAACGAGGTTGTAGGATTGTTTTGCTCTTCCCCGCCTTTGCTGTCTGCTGACTCACTCTCACCTTCAGTCCTGGTTTTGCCACTTCGTCCTCGTGACCTTGGGCAAGTCACCTGGCCTCCCGGTATTTGCTTTCTTACCTGTTAAATAGAGACAGATCATAGTGGTGAGCACCCGTGCAGTTGGGTCAAGAGTGCGTGAGTTCGTGAATGCAGAGGCCAGCGCCTGGCAGGGAGGAGACACTGCCAGTGTCGTCACCACCATGATTTTCAGCTCGTGAGCAAGTGCTGATTCTGCCCCACCACGTGCATCCCTGGCACTGTTCGTGCTTTAGTCCACACCAAGGTGATCTTCTTTGGACGATCACCGAAACCCCCTCACCGGCGACTGCTCTGCCGATGGCCCCTCGCCTGTGGGACGGTTCTCCGAGTGCCGAGTGCTGTGTTCGCACAACAGACACCCAAGGAAATTAGAGAAGTGGGCGGTCATCGTGAGTTGTTTGGCATATCTTCAAAGCTGAACGGGTTTGAACTTGACCTGGAAGGATGTAGAAGATACTGATTGGTCAGGAGAATCGAGGGCCAGAGGGTCAGTGGTCTGGGGGTCCTGTTGGCCTGACCTGTGAAGGATGCCAGGCAGTAGGAGGACCTCCAGGGGTTGGTGCCTGTGGGACCAGGGAGGAGCTTTGAGAGTAAAATCGAGAGTTTTCTGTCCTTTCTTCCAGTAGATTTTTTTTTTTAAGGCTGTGGCTGGACCAGGCCACCCCCCACCTGAGTTGAAGGGCCGTTGTTCCGTAGTCTGCTGCCTTGGATGAGGGTGGTCTGACATGCAGCAGCTGGGTCTCCGCAGCCACGGACTCACTAGGAGGCCGCAGAACCCTCCTTCGGGGGCTCGTAGGCCCTGATGTACTTGGCTCCTCTTCAACCTTGAGAGACTCCGCAACCAGGAGAGTAACGACTGGGTTTATTTAGAAAGTTTAAAAAAAGAGTTCTGGACCAGATGCTTTATAGGATGATTAATCAAGAAGGCAGAGGGTTCCGAGAAGTTGAATAGAGAATTGACTGGAAACCAGAAGACCTTCTCATCCCGTCTTGTCCGTCCCCTGCGCAGACCTCGGGGAGGTGTCCTGCCGCCTCTCTCTGCCCTGACCTTGGAGGTTCTGCAGGTTTGGTGGCCCTGCCTCTGCTCCCTCCCTGGCTCACTCTGGCCTGGCCATAGTGGCCTCATCTTGTTCCTGAACGTGCCAAGTCCTTCTTCTCAGGACGTTTCCCAGGAATGCCCAATCCTTAACACGTGCCCATTGTCCTCTTTCAAGTCCAAGTGTCTGTGTGTGTGATCTTCTCTAAGAGGTCCCCCTCCCCGCAGGTGCCCTGACTAGGACAGTGCCCCCTCCTCATCTGTTTATCACACTGTTTCACTGGCCCCGATGGCCACCCTGTCAGGTGGGCAGAGCCCGTCTTGTCCCCGCTGCTGCTCTCCGCAGTGCACAGTGCTAGTGCACGGGGTGCTCGTCAGACTTTCGTAGGAGGGGGGATTGCCGTGTTATTTCCGGCTGGGAGGGTGACCATAGCGGTGGAGGAATCGGAGAAGGGGTCAGACACAGTACGACACATACTGCAAGCTCACCAGCAGATTCAACTGTTGACTTCAACCCCTTCGGTGAACCTTTTCCCCCAGCCTTTCTGACATCATGTTCTTGGTGCCCCTTCTTGCCTCTGTGACATCACGCCCAGACTTATCTCTCACTCTTACTTAGATAGTGGCATCCTGAGGGCTTTTTCCTCGCTTGCCTTTCTTCTCTGATCTTATCCACTCCCCTGGACTCCGTGACCATCTCCATGCACCCAGACCTCCCAGCACCGACTGCCACATACTTGTTTGTTTGTTGACAGCAGCCGCTCCTAAGGGCTGGGCATCCTGTGCCAGGCGCCGGGTGCAGCGGTGAGTGAAACAGAAGCTGCCCCCTGGTCTGCAGCCTAAACCTGCCTCTGGTTGAGAGGCCGCTAACCTTGCCAGCCAGCAAATGCTTATAAAGTGCAGAGTGTCAGGAGAGGTGGGGAGTGTGGCGATGGAGCCTTAGGGGACATCCTGCCTGGTAGGACAGTGGTGACAGGCTTCCTTAGGGCAGGGCAGAGGCCCAGAGCCCTGAAGGCAGAGTGGCGCCCTCCTGCCTTGATAGGTCTTGGCCCCACCTTGCTGGTGCTTAAAATAAGGGGTAGGGACTCTCTTCTGCTAGTCTTTCCCACCCTTGCAGGAGCCCCAAGGGTCATGGACAATAAGTTGTTTATTTGCCTTAATTTAACTGCCTTTGACGCTGCTTATCCCGGTTATTCTGGCATACTCTGCTTGTTCTCCTTTAGTGATTCAGAGTGAAACACTTACAACGAACCCCCCCCTCCCCTGTGCCTGTAGGGAACGCCCCCCTCCAGTTGTAGTGGAGAAGTGGGGGAGGTAGGGTGCGAAGGTGCAGACCCTGCCCTCCTTCCTCCTCCTTTCGGTTTAGTCTCAGAATCTCTGCTGTTCTCTGCTTCTCAGTCCTGAGATGGGAGGCGCCGGAAGAGCAGAGGTGGTCTGTTTAGTGCACCATCCTCAGGCTTTTCGTTTATGTGCGTTAGATCGTTGGTTACTTAACCCGTGACACATTGAAACAATTTGTGTGTGTGTGTGTGTGTGTAGTAAACTCTGCACCCACTACGGGGCTTGAACTCACCACCCCAAGATCAAGAGTCCCCACGCTTCGCTGAATGCATTCTGTGAAACAGAAATCCTTGAGAGTTTTCTGGGAGTGTAGGTTCACAGCAAGTTGCAAAAACAGTAGAGAAAGTCCCTGCACTCTTCTCCACTGGCTTTCGCAGTGGTGATGTCCTGCTTTATTACCGTATCAAAACCAGGAACTAGACCTAGTTCAGGAGTTACAACCACAGGCCTTATTCATAATTCAGAAAGTGTTAAAACACAAGATTAGACAGTCACACATCCCTTAGCCAGGGGAATGATGACATCATCACGTCGTAAACCCTGAAAACCTCCCCTCTACACGCCTGAGAATGAAGAAGGCAGGTAACATCTTAGTATTATTGTTAAAATAGCCCTGACCCTGTGGACCCCCAAAGGTGGCCCTAGTTGATCAGGCGACACCTCCTGGCTTGGTGGTTGGAACATGGGCTCTGGAGTCTGTCTGGACTTTATCTTGGTTCTGTTACTTATTTTTCTTATTTTTTATTTATTTTTAAAAATTTATTTTAGAGAGTGTGAGTGGGGAGAGGGTTAGAGGGGAGAGAAGAATTAAGCAGGCTCTGCGCTCAGCATGGAGCCTGATGCAGGGCTTGATCCCATGACCCTGGTATCATGACCCGAAATCAAGAGTCAGACACTCAACTGAGGAGCCATTCAGGTGCCCCTTGGCTTTGCTGCTTTAAAACCCTGTGGCTTGGGAGGGTTACCTGACAGGGCAGCTCTGTGGCATAGGACTGAGAATCCAGACCCCAAGCCTGGCTGGGTGTGAATTCTCGCCCTGCCACTTACCAGCTGTGGCCGTGGGCAGGCTTCCGTTTCATCTGAGGATCGTGAAGGCACCGCAGCCAGAGCGGCGGTGTAAAGAATAAACGAGCTGACGCGTAGAAGGAGCTTGGAGTAGCGTCCGGATGGCGTCCTGACCACGCTTCAGCGTTGGCTGTGGTCACTGTGAGGTAATGCAGGAAAATGGTTCAGTGCGGAGCGTGGCCCAGAGGATGTCCTGCAGCCGAAGCTTGCCCACCATCCAGCATGGGAAGGTCATCGTGGGCCAGAGGAAAGGTTGTAGGTACTAGGGGAAGGGAAAGAGCAGTTTCTTTCTGAGGAGAGGGGCTTGTGAACCGCTGCCCCCACCGCGCAGCACAGGGCGGCCTGGAGCAGGCTCTCCCGATGCGTTCGTTATGATCGAGTGACGGGCTGAATGGAGGAGAGCCGCTTGTGGCCACGGGTTGCGGGGGGAGGGGGCCCTGGCATCTCTTGAGTTTAAGTTAGGAAGTTGGAGACCTTGATTTAATGAGATCAGTGAGTAGTTAATAACTAAGTAGCTTATTAAGTTAACTTAATACATTAAATTTAACTTATATTATTCTAGATCAGTTCACTGGTACATGTTTGGAGCCTTTACTTCCGTAAGCGGTGAAATCAACAGGTTCTTATGTTTCCCGTTACGTAATAGGAAAGTAGGGAAGTCCTTGTAACGTCCTCTCTGCTTACCACAGTGATTGGTGTCCAGAAACCTTGAAACAGAAACGTGCCTGTGTTTGGGGACAGCAGGACGGGCCGTCGGCCACTCCCGAAGGAGGAGCAGGGGTCCTTCCCGAGCCTGCACTTTGGTGCCTGGCTCGTCACCTCCTGTTCTTCTATTCCATGTGGTTCAGCAGGTGAAACATTTCTCCTGAGGCGTCACCCCTACCTGCCTCGCCCGCGTCCGCTCCCGCTGCTTTTCCCTCCCCTTCTCTGCTCTGGACACGTTGGCCTTTTTGTCTGATCATATCAGGCTTGTTCCTGAGTCAGCAAGGGGCCTTGCAGACTACCTTTCCTGGCATGTCTGCCCCCCATACTGTCACACCCTTCCTACCGCTTGAAGCGCTCTGTCTAAAATAGCACCCTACCCATCTCCGCCATGTGTCCTCTTCTTGTGCTTAAGTTTTCTTCAGAGCAGCAGTAAGTACCAGGCATTGTATATCCTTGGTTGATTTTGTCTGCCTTCCTCCCTGGAGTGACGCATTAAGGCAAATGAGGTGCCTAAAACCTTGCCAGGCCCGTAGAAGGGACTCAGAAATTGAGCAGATGCTGCGGCTCCTTTTCGAGAAAAATCGATCAGGGAAATAGTCCCAGGACCAAATTGTGGTGTTTAGTGTAACAACCAATATGACCTTGTTTAGAGTATATTACATCTGTTACTTTACAGATGTTCATATGTAAAATTACATGTGTATATCTGTGTATGTACGTTTGTGTGTATAAATGAGATCCTAGTTTATAAATGGGGGGGGGGCAGAAGAAATTTTCCTTTAAATAGTCTTTTGTTCCAAAGGTTTACTTGTAAATTGGGTGCTTGGGATTGAAAGCATATATCACATTTTCTAAAAAAGAATTCTTATGTTGACCTAGAACTATACCTACCTCACATTCAATAAATTCAGGCAAACATGGAAAAAAATGCTTTTTGATAGATGACCCAGCTATTTTATTTCTAGCCCTCCTTTTTCTAAAAAAGTATGAAGTTAGTTTACAAGAATTATTCATTCAGATATTTAAGTGACAACAAACATGCTGTGCCCCCTGCGAAGCTTTGGGAATGCGACGTCGAATAAGATAGATGCCATCTGTCTTCACTGTAGTTTATCGGGGGAGGCACGTTAAACACACGGTTTTACAGATAATCATTTAGAATGTGGTAAGAGCTGTGAAGGAAAACTAAGGAAAGGGAGAGGCAATTTCCAGCTGGAGCCATCGCAGCTGGAAAGGGGAGAGCAAGGTCCTGGGGCTGCCAGGGTGGGCTTGGTGTGGTCGGAAGTCCTCAAATTTTAGTTGAGTCTTGTAGTGCGAAGGAAACGAAAATAAACAGGAAAATAGCTTTTCTTCACTAGGTAAATGAGCCCAAATTTACAGGCAGGGGGTTGCCAAAAGCAGGTAAATAAATGCATAGGAATTTGTCTTCGTTTTTTTCCCGTGGCAGCTCTGCTGAGGTCCTTTCTGGTCACAGGTGTGTCGGGAATGTTCATATACATGGTCTCCAGATCACACTCCAGCAACGCTGTTTCCTGTGGGAGTGACCATCCCTGCCCAGGATGGCCGCCTGCTGGCGCTTCCCTGGACGCTGGGAGGTTGTAGGGCAGAGGGTCTCCGTTATATTGCAGCAGAGTTCTTTCTTTTTTGTTTTCTCCCCCCCCTTCCCCCCCCCCCGCTTTATTGAGGTATAATTGGCAAATTGTAAGATACATAAAGTGTGCTTAGCAGTACTTCGATATATGTATAACCATCCAGTTAATTACCACATCCATCATCATCTCTCATATTTATCCTCCCTTCCCCCCTTTTTTTACTTGTGAGAACACTTAAGTTCTACTCTCTTACCAGATTTCAGTTCGATAATACAGCGCTGTCGCCTATAGTTAGCATGTTTTTTGTTAGATTCTCAGACCTTCTTCAGCAGAATCTTAACTGGAAAGAGCACAGTGGTTATGAACATGAGCTCAGGGTCAGACAGAGGTTCAAATCCTGGTCGTGAGCAATGTAGACAACTTCCGTAAGCCTCAGTTTCCTCCTTTATGGGTGTGTTGGGGGCAGGGGAGGGGGTTGGGGGGAGCAGGGGTGGCACTAGAGGAAGCAGTGACAGTCCCCGCCCCTTGAGGTGTTTGGAGTAGATGCCATCATGCGTAGAAGCGTAGTATGGTGCCTCGTACTGAGGCCCCGAGGACTTTCTCAGGAAGTAATAGCTCATTCGTATTATTGTCATCCCGCCTGGAAGTACCAGTCTAGAGTAGCTGATGCAGGGTCTTTTCAGAGCTCCGAGGGAGGTTAAATGGGGTCAGATCCTTTTAAACCTTAGGCTGGGGTCCCATCTGAGAAAGGAGAGGAAAACTTCCCCACGCTGCTAAGTGGCCGTGTGCTGATAGGACTCAGAGCCTCAGCTAAGTACTTCTTTATGTTTGGCAATGTTAAAAATAATTATTACGTAGCCTAGGATACCGACTGCCAATTTAATACCTGATCCCCCTTTGGAAAAAAGTTATTCCTGTTTCCAAAATCACCGTTTATAGATCAGAATTTTAAAAGTGGCAGTACTATATTTAAAAGTGAGAAATTTGTGTGCTAAATTTATTCACACTTTAGCTAATTAAAAATACCATAAAGCCATTTTCTGGGGCAGTTTTGGCATCCTCATGGTTTGAAAGGCACTTCATGTGTGCCTCGCGTCATTGTCAGGACCAGGCTGTCAATCCATCGGGGTCAGAGCGGTGGCGCTTCTGAAGTGGGCACTGGTGGCTTTGCCCTGTTTGAGGATGGAGTCTCGTCTCCAGGTGCCCGCTTGTGTCCATCCCGACTCGAAACTGCCCACGGTTGCTCCTTGCTGTGGGATTTATTTCTCTTGAAGCAGCCTACTGGTACTAAAAAAAAGAAAAAATAAAAAAAATTGTGTTGGGAGTACACAGTGTGGATGATATTCCTGTCTTTGCACAAAACATTCTTAAAAGCTATCAGAGCTTCATTGTGGGGAATTAGCTTCTTTAGGCTGGAGTTTGCTTTTTGCTTACTTTGGTTTCTTTGAAAATTCTTGAGAAGTGTTTCCCTTTGCAGCAAAATAAAAAACACCTAAGACTAGAGGACCCATCGTTCGTAGTGGTGTTATGATATGTACATCAGTTCTTCGGGGCATGTGGGGTGACAGTCAATTCAGACTTGGTTTTCCTTTGATTGAACATTATTTTCAAAATAACAGTCATGCTTTCCCAGTTGCCTCAGATCTCTGCTTTCTATTCCTTTATATAATACATACCTAATAAAAATCTTGTTTCTTATGATTGAAGTGAATTTTGGTTAGTAATTATATAAAATTCTCTGTTTCTTGGAGACTGTGATAATTCTGGCAACTTTACCTATTTACTGACTTGGTAGAGGTGGTAAATTACTGTTTCCTGGAAAGGTTGCATTTCCATTGAGGGCCTGGAAAGAGTTGTAGTGTTCTTGTGGGAATATTCAAGCCCCTGTTATAGGGGGTGTTGCTGCGGGAAGGGTGAGAGCATAGGAAGCGGGGGGTCTGGCCGGCTGGCGGGGCCTTCACAGTGTGTGCCAGAGTATTCGTTTAAGTAGGAGTGTTGATTTTTATTTTTTAAGTGTTCTAAAATGCTGATGGAAGCCTTTGACTTAAAAGGAAGCTTAAGCCGTATTTTACTTCCAGATTCTGTGGGAGTTTAAAACAGGATAGTGCCAGAGATTTACATGTTTTGAAAATGACTGCAGGTGGCTGAACAAAACAGATGAAGGCAGACAGGCTTGAAGGTTGCAGTAGTTTCCTCTGGAGACTCCCGAACAGCCATGAGAGCAACTGCCGAGAGGCCCTGCGTGGTGTCTCCATCCCGTAGTCTCCGTCTGGCTTAGCCTCAGGTTTCAGTTACGTTTTTGCATATTTGCTTATTGGACCAGAAAAAAAAAACCAAACCAGCGCTAACTGGGTTTGCTTCCCTCTGCTCTGATCCTTCTGCTCGTTGACTTGCAGAACGCCACCGAGCCTGTCGCAGCTGCTGAGAGCCTGGCTGAGGTCCCCGAGCATGTGCTTCGAGGGCTTCCGGAGGAAGTGAGGCTCTTCCCATCTGCCGTTGACAAGACTCGGATTGGTGAGTACTGGGGTCACGGGAGGGGATGGGGGGGGGAAGGGAGTGGCCTGTGGCGAGGCGTCCTTTGGGGCATTCAAGGTGGGGAGCTCATCTGAGAAGCAACAGATAGGTTGACACTTTGACTTAGAACGTTGTGTGGTGTTTCTGCATTTTCCGTTCAAGAACCCAGGGTGGACGTAGATTATAAAACTGAACCAGAAATATCTGCACGCCTGCCACCTCCCATCCTTCGTGACTCAGCCCGCGTGTTCCCTTCCACCGTCTCCTTGGGGCTCTTTGTCCCACAGACCGTGGTGTTTCCTCCTCTCTGGTTTCACTGGGACTTGAGTGTGATTGTCCTGTTCTATTTGACTTCATTCCTGTGTATTTTCACATGATCGTGAGTGCCTTCATTTCCTACTCATCTTTACGTCCCCAGCGCCTGACCTCAGCACGTACCGGTGTGAATGATGGCCTGAGTGGATCTGAATGCCTCTGGCTGGGACTTCTCGTCGAATACAAACCAAGCTTTTGTGTATTTGGTTTTGCTTTTGTGCCCTAATCTTTAGACAGAAGACTAATAAGGAAGTAAATCATAAAAATGTAGTCAAAGTACATTTTTGGAATAGATCATGTTCGTAACCCTTTTTTTGTTTTTTAAGATGTAGTTCTGATATATTCCAGGTTATGTGCATATGTGTGTAAATGTTAATAAATACGTTTCCTAATTCTCACTGAAAAAGTATTCAGTAAGTAACTCGAGCACTTATATTGTATCATTCCCGTGAAAGTGGTTGATTTTATAGCTCCACTAATTGATTGTTAGCTCTGTTATCAAACTGGATTCATAGGCCTACAGACGAGTGAAATCTGAGCCTCCTAGCTGGACGCGACTGGCTCAGCCTCCACCTTCCTTCTGTGCCTGAGGAAACTGAGACCAGAAGAAGAGGGAGCTTGTTCCAAGGGATGGTGTCAGCGAATGTCACCTCTGGGCGCTGGTTCCCTTGGCTGTACTGCCACCGCCTGCCATTTCTCCCTCTCCCGTCTTCAACTTTCTGTTGTCCTCTGGTTGGTGCCCAGAAACAGAAAGAGCCGAGGGGCACCACGGAGCAGCAGCGGCACAAATCCTGGCCGTTGGAAGCTCTGAAGAGTGAAGTGTTCCAGTAGCTGAGTTTTCAGGAGGCCTCGCTGGGGAGAAAGGGGCGCTCCGGGGTGAGCAAACAGACTTCGGAAATGCTTATTCGTAAAACTGTATTTCTCAGCCTTTCTAAAGGCAATTCAGGTTCATTGGAGACCATCTCAAATTGCAGAAAAGGAGAAAGAGGAGTTTAAAATTATTGATAGTTTCGGGGCGCCTGGCTGGCTCCCAGTTGGTGGAGCATGTGGCTCTTGATCTCGGGGTCATGAGTTGGAGCCCCGTGTTGGGTGCAGAGATTACTTAAAGAAACAAATAGATCTTAAGAACAAAAACATTCCTTTAAAAAAATTACAGTTTCACTCCTTTCTCATATTTTTTCTCTAGTTTCTTTGTGCTGTTCTCTGGGTATTTGGGGTTGTACCATCTGGGTAACTTTACGTGTGACAAATGGAAACAAACAGATGTAAAACATTCTTTCCTACTTATGAAATAATGTAGTTCTTTACAGGCTCTTTGGGAAATACAGAAGAATACGAAGAAAAATAAAAATCCTCCTGGAAGACTTGATTTCATTTAATTTCACTTGCTCTCCATTGATTTAACATTACCTTGCTTTTAGACTGGCCAGCCTTTTAACTGTTTTGTGAAACAGAATTGACTTTAATGCTTTGACCTTTAACCACAATACTTTATAAAAATACTGGTTTTATTTTCTAGGTGTCTGGGCCACTAAACCAATTTTAAAAGGCAAAAAGTTTGGGCCATTTGTTGGCGATAAGAAAAAAAGATCTCAGGTTAAGAATAATGTGTACATGTGGGAGGTAAGAAAGAATTCTGGTTCCTTGTTTATCAACATTCAGTACGTTTTTATGAAATCATTCTATTCTCTCAAGATTCGACGTGTGAAGTTAACATTGTCCTCTTACTATGTTCTTTAAAATTAAGAGTATTTTTATTGAAGAGAAAATGTGTTTCTTTGGATATGGACCGCTGTTTACATTTGTATTTTGAAGCAGCTTGGGTGTCCTCAACATTGAATGTCAAGTCCATTTTTTATATTGCCTTATTCAGGGTGTTTTGCTTTACCGCCAAGACTTCGGTCTGTCCCTTTGCAGGCTTCCAGATAGACACCATAAAAGACACTCTGAGGTGGCCACAAATAGGGCACTGTTAGGGTCTTCTCTGTTTTCGTAAATAATCTCTGTGTTGCTGGAAGACTCAGAATTAGATATATTTATTAGCACGTGGCACATCATTTATAGAGTGTTTTGCTTCTCAGGAGGCTTTCATTTTGTGCATTTCCTGTTCTCACCATGATCCTGGAGGACAGGGTAGGGCATTAGCACATTCGTGACAGAGGTGAAGCCGTCAGGAACAGAGGGGGAATTGCTCCTCCCTGTGGGGACCCATGTAGAGCATGGTGTTGATGCAGAGCAAGGACCAGTGTCTCCTGCCTGACAGTAAGGCATTTAAAAGTGTTTCGTTGGATCGCCTGCCTTCAGATCCTACCTTTATGTTAGCTTTGTGACGCTGGGTGTAGGGTACTTAACCTCTGGGCCCTCAAATCCTCAATTTAAAAATGGGGACAAAAAAAAAATCCCTCATTAAGATAGCTGTGAAGATAAATAGGTTGTTACTGTTTCCTGGAGCGTTGCATGCAGATTGATCATTGATGTGGAATTTTGTTCAGATCAGGTGCTCTGGGGTAGCTCTCCTGTTCTGGTCGGATCTCAGTAGTGTGACTCCTTGTCAAAACAAGGGAAGTTTTCGGTGGTTAGGAAAAGCATTCCTGTCAGATGGTCTTGAATTGAATCACGTCTGCTTCACACGTAAACACACATAGGCCTAAACATAAAATATGCCTAGGAACCGTCCGGATCCTTTACATCAAGAAGTCCTGTGCTGTTTGTCCGTCTGGGGTAGGTTACTGCTCTCAGCGTTCAGAGCAGTGTTTCTTAATGTGACGATTCCTATGGTTTCTCCCAGTAATTTGAGTTTCTGCGTTTGTCGTGAATCCCTTATAATAAATCTGATGACAGTTAACCCAAGAGGCCTTAGGAAATGAGGAGTTAGCATGAGAATAATTATATTCTGCTATTTCACTACTTTTGGGGTAAAAGAGCACTTTTAATTTGTTGAAAAACTGCCCTGCCAAAAAAATGATATTAATTACTCAAGATGATGCCTGTATGATTAAAAATGTCTGGACCACAAAATTACGCCCCCAAATAAACTGCATTTTTAATTTCCGAAATTTCCCAAGGGAAACTTAACAAATATGTTCTACCAGGTCAGCGCTAATCTTAGTGAGGATGATCTGGAAATCAGGAGATGTGTTCTCTAAGTTCTGTGTGTGATGCTAAGCTTGAACAAATGGTATTGGCATTAGGTCTATGTTTATTGTGTTTATTGTGCCTTATTTACCCAGGTTAACTGTTACTGGGCACAGTACATAAGTTTATTCATAGTGTCTTTTGTAAATTAAGCTTCATTTGTGTTGAGATTCATGTGTAGCATGAGGTCATGGTAGCTTGGTGAGTCTCGTAATTTGGAACGATGACGTAATAGGACTCGATTTCTACTTGGACACACGGGAAGACGGCTCTGTGAACTTAGGGCACTCCTGCTCAGAGAGCTCGGCAGCTTGTGGATCTTCTGACATTGCCAGTTCTTGTTGTATTTGATGCTTTAGTTCTTGTCAAGTCTGGCTTTTCCTTCTTGGAATTAAAAACACCTGGATGTCATTCAGGTCGTTCCGAGTACAAGGTACGTATTCCGTACAGAAACCTGTAAGCCCTTGCTCTGTTAGAATCAAGGTAGATATATGTGACATTGATGCGCAGAGGTACGCACTGGGCAGAGTACAGGAAGCAGCAGTTACCATGTCCGTGTTTCTTGTAAAGAAAGTGAAACCCCAAGTAACATTTAGTATGTCCCGGTGACTTCTCCCATCCTTTGTCTGATCCTCAGCCTTGCTCCAGAGTACCTCTGCATTCAAGTAACAGAAACTGCTTATCATTAAAATCTCATCTTGGCATTTGTTCTTCCATTAAAGCCCCTTATGACCTGCTTATCTTTTAGCAGCCTGGTCTTTTGCCCCAGGTAGAACTCCATTTTAAAGCTAATCTAAGTGTTAAATTGCTTTTCTTGAGCCCTTGATTGTCTCACAGAGTCTTAAGTCCCTAAGCTTTCACTGAAAACATTCTATTAAATCAGAAACAATAGAGAGAAACAATAAAGCGTCCTCAGGGCAAAGGCGGCAAACAGTGGGCTCCTCCTGGGAGGAGAGCGTGGCTGAGCAGTTTCTGGTGGGGAAATGCTTGCTGGGGCAGCTGGCTGAGGTGCGGGACTCGGGACTCGGTGTGATACTCCCGGGACTGCCCCCTACATGCTGAGTGTCTGCCGTGTTCAGAAACCCCGCTTCTGACAAAAGCCTTTCAGATTCACTTCCATGGGTTTCAGATGGCTTCTGTTGAACTTGTGAGTTGTTTGCATGTGAGTTGTTTTAATACGTTTTTTTCCTAGACTTTATTTTTTAAAAATCTTTTTTTTTAACATTTATTTATTTTTGAGAGACGGAGACCGAGCACAAGTGGGGGGAGGGACAGAGAGAGAGAGAGAGAGAGACAGAGAGAGACAGAGAAAAGAGACAGAGAGAGAGGGAGACATAGAATCTGAAGCAGGCTCCAGGCTCCGAGCTGTCAGCACAGAGCCCAATGCGGGGCTCGAACCCACAAACCATGAGATCATGACCTGAGCTGAAGTCGAAGGCTTAACCGACTGAGCCACCCAAATGCCCCTAGACTCCATTTTTTAGAGCAGTTTTAGGTTCAGAGCAAATTGAGCAGAAAGCACAGAGAATTCCTGTACACCCCCGTCCCCCCTCCCCCCTTCCCCCACCACCGCAGCAGAGCGGTATGTTTGTTAGACGTTCAGAGAGCCTGCACTGATGACACATCACTGCTCCTTGAAGTTCATAGTTTTCGTTAGGGTTCATTCTTGGTGTGCATTCTGATAAGTCTCTTTTAAATTATGAGTCGTGCATGCTCATTGTAAAGTAATGTAAACATTGCAGACCACTATAAACGAGAGTGCAAACCGTCTGTGACTATTTTGGTGAGCATTCTAAGTCTGCGCTTCTCTGCCTGCTTTTCTTCTGTCTCTCACACATGCGGCTGCATACACAAATGCCGTATATAGATGCTTCGTGCAACTGAGATCAGAGCACATGCAGTTTTGTGACGGGCGCTTCTCTCTCTGCGCTGTGGCCGTGCCCGTGTGGAACAGTTTCATCTGCGTCACCATTTCCTGTGGCCACCTAGGATTCCACTGGGTCCGCCCACTGTCCGACCAGTGTACGTTCAGGTTTTAATCTGTTCACGATGTTAACAGCTCTTCTGAGTGTGACGCTCACTGCGTGCACATGTGTGTGGCCTTGTCTGGTTATCTTCGCGTAAATTCCTGGAAGTCTAAATGTGAAGTCAGAAATTATTTCCATTTTAATCTCTGGTGAATTTTGCTAACAGACCTCCAGAAGGACTGCACTAATTTGCATAACCACCAAAAGTACACTTTTTTCCTAGCTTTTTAAAACCCAGTATTGTTAATCTTTTTAAGGGCCCCCTCCCCCACCCCATTCGTACAAATCAAAACTGAGAGTTCACTCCTTCTGTTTGCATGCTGTTCATTTAGGCACACAACTTTCGAATCGGGGATCCTCGGAAGATGTAGATTGTATTTTAACTAAAGTTGATGAACTATTGCTCCATAACGAGAAGACTTTCATTATCTGAAGGAGCGAACAACCTTTTGTTGGTCAGCCCTGTTAGGGTTAGACGTTAGCAAGTGCGTCCCTAGTCTTTGCTAGCTCAACAGTTCCTTTTTTTTTTTTTGATGTTTATCTTATTTATCTTGAGAGAGAGCAAGTGTGCATATGTGTGTGTGCACAGGGGAGAGGCAGAGAGGGATCCCAAGCAGACGGTGCACTGACAGCACAGAACCTGGGTTGGGGCTCGATCTCCCCAACCTTTGGATCATGACCTGAGAGGAAGTCAAGGGTCGGAGGCTTAACCGACTGGCTGAGCCACCCAGGCACCCCCTAGCTCAACACATCCAATTTCAGATTATTTCTAAGATAGGAATGGAGGCAAGAAGAAAAAAAGAGAGCAGTCAGCCCGCTGATCCTGGAGAACCTTTTTCTAGAAAGAACCGCTCAGCTCGCCTTCCCTCCCATCTTCTAAACCGGCACCAGAGTAGCGCCAGAGGAAAAGACTGGGTCACATGCAAGTGCATCTGCCCCCTGTTCTCTAGTCTTGCAGCCAAGAGTGCTTTTTACATTTTTAAGTGGTTTAAACCAAAAATCAAATGTTTCATGACACCTAAAAATCATGAAATTCAGACGTTCGCTTGTGAAGTAAGTTTTACTAGAACATAGCTGCGCTCATTTGTTTGCGTGTTATCGATGGCTCTTTGGCTCTCTGGTGGCAGAGCTGAGTCGTTTTGGTGGAGACCGTGCAGCCAGCAAAGCTGAAAATATTTATTGCTAGTTCTTTACAGAAAAAGTTAGCTGAACCCTGGTCTCAGTGTGTAGAAGGGAGAAGCACGGGGGCAAGTGTGGTAATGTCTGGTGTCTGAGGTTTACTGTGAAGCTATGTGGTTGATGGCAGTGAAAAGATTTTGAACTTGATACTTAAAAGTGGAGAGTAGCTGTAGAGTTGGTGGTCATCGAAGCTTCTAGGCCAATCGTACTCTCTTCAGAGGAACTTCAGAATAGATGAGGGCATTGAAATACAGAGAAGTAAGTGATCTTCCCAAATAAGTTAACTTGTACTCAGATTGGCAGCTTGGTCTGGTGTAAAGAAAAAAAAAAAATCTCCCTGGGAGTCTATTAATTTCTTTATTTAGCTCCTACTTGTTAAGCTATTAGCATGTGCTTTTTTCCCAGTGCCCTAAGTCTTGGAGCACTGAGTTTGGCATATAATATTCATGGTATTGCATAGATTACCGGCAACACCCCATGGAGATTGTTGTTTGTGGAATAGCAGGATACCGGAAATGCCCTAAATCTTTCCACAGGTGAGAAGTCTGGGTGAGGTACTTGCTCGATGTCTTCAAGCTGTCTGTCCTGCAGTCTGGCCTTGAGTCCGAGCTTCTTGGTTGCCTGTTCTGTGCCCTTCCCACGAGCAGAGCCTAGAGGTTCCTCCTCTTTTGTTGCATTGTGGGCCCTTTTGAAAATTTCCGCAGAAAATGTACAAAATTTTGCATATGACATGTAGGGTTTTATGGAATCCTTAAACATCCATAGTCCAGAGTTAGAATTTCCAGCTTACTTGTTTTTAAAAAAATGTTAATTTTGAGGGAGACATAGCTCGAGCATGGGGGCACATAAGTGGGGGAGGGGCAGAGAGAGAGGAAGACAGAATCTGAACAGGCTCCGCAGAGCCCGACTTGAGGCTCGAACTCAGAAACTGGGAGATCATGACCTGAGCTGAAGTCAGAGGCTTAACCGACTGAGCCACCAAGGCGCCCCCAAGAGTTAGGATTTCTAATTTAAGAATAGAGTACATTATTTCATTCATCTGTTGGTTGTTGATTGAGGAACCTACCTCAGACCTGTCAGCATTTACTGAGTATATGTTGTTGGGTGATTTTCCAGATACATCTGTGTAGTTGTAGGTATGTAATTTAGTAACTCCGAGAGAGAGAGAGAGAGAGAGAGAGGGAGAGAGAGGGAGAGAGAGGGAGAGGGAGAGGGAGAGGGAGAGGGTCAGGGGCTGGTCAGCGCGGTGTTTAGTGACGATGGCTGTGGTAGCTGGAGAGGCCCACTTGTTTAGATTTTAAGTTTATATTTTAGGATTGCCTACAAGTTTGCTAAAATGTGCCACCTATTAGATTTAATTTTAATCTCTCATTCTAGAATCTTCAGGATATTTCAGATACAGTGATGTCTTTGAACAGCTCTTTTTGGTTTTCTAAAGCAGTCTGGGGGTGAGGTGGTTGGTACTAAAGATCCATTTTTTGTCTGTAGTTTCCAGAAACGTTTATGGTCCTTAACAAGCCCTCCAAGCACTTAATTTTGTAACTGAAGAATGACTAGAATGTGAACATACCAAGAAGGTGTGGTATTTTCTAGGTAGTAGTGTTAATAAAACTCTTTATAATTTATGGAGATCGAGCATTAAATGTTTTCATTGAAATGCTTCCACAAACATTTATTTTTGAGAGACAGAGAGAAACAGAGAATGAGCAGGGGAGGGGCAGAGAGAGAGGGAGACACAGACTCTGAAGCAGGCTCCAGGCTCCGAGCTGTCAGTACAGAGCCCGACGTGGGGCTCGAACCCACAAACCGTGAGATCATGACCTGAGCCCAAGTCGGCCGCTCAACCGACTGAGCCACCTAGGCGCTCCTATTCTCACTTTTAAATAAGAGTCGGACTCTTAACCAATTGAGCCACCCAAGTGCCCTGAATTTCTTTCTCTTCTATTGTTCGAGAATATGGGCTGTATTTTGAACCAAAAAGCTATAATATGGGGTGGGAGGGTAATCCTGAAATTGACCCCTACAAGCTCAGTTGCAGTTTGCTTATGGAGCACACGGGAGGTAAATGTTCTGCAAGTCGGGCTTGTAGGGACACGAGCCTCCTGTCTCCCCTTTCACTCCGTTTGTCAGTCTCCGCAGGTGAGAGAGAGCTGGTCTGTTTGCCAGGAGCAGGCTGGGAAGGTGGGGAGCGGTGCAGGGATCATAATGTGATGGAAAGGAGCCTCGGGAGCGTGGACTTCCCGGGGGTCCCACCATTAGTGATGTGTCAGAGCTCCTTGAAGGGCAAGTCCGGAGAACAGCCAACAGAATGGCCGCATCCCTGTAGACTCGGATTTTGGTGGCGGTGGGCAGGTTGTTTGGATGGATGAAGGACGTGTGTCAGCGTGAGAGTCGATCCGGTACGAGGGAGCATCTTTAGTGCGGGAGTGACTCGTGTCAGACTTGTCGCTGTAATATGCAGAGAGCCGGGAAGGACCTCCTAGACCAACAGTTGAGGATTCAAATGATGTATGTTTGTATTAGTGGAATGAGAGGGTTTTAAAATTTACAGATTTGAATGAACACACATAGAATGTAACAAATAAATGATAAGGACGGATCTAAGTGAAAACCCTGACCCCCAACCCATGAGGTAAATATATTTTATAAGTTTGGTTTGTTCTGTGCAAAATAGCCTCTGTTCATTGGGAGGCGTTAGCTTTGATGCATTTTTAAATTGCAGTGTGTACTAGATTTTGAATTTAGATTGTTGTATGGCTGTTTCAAAATGATTGGGTTAAGTTGAATGGCAGTCAGGTGTTATGAAAATTATGTTTTGTTTGACGGAGAGTTAGTACCCAGTCTGTGTTGAGTGGTAGGGGCAGAAGGGAGGTCAGGCTTGGATGACCGAGGGAGGGTCCGGGATGGGAAGGGAGGTTTGGGAAAAGGGAAGCTGAAATGGAAGCCTACCTGAGGGGACCGGGTTTGAATCCTGGCTCACACTTTTAGTGACTTCAGTATTCTAGTAAAATTAGCAACTTTCCCTAGTGTCTTGATTTATAAAAGGGGCTTCCTGATATTTCGTAGGGTTCCTGTAAAAGCTAAATAAAATCCCTCACTAAGCACCTAGCCCAGGACTTGGTGTGGGGATGCTTCTCTGCCCTGAGCTCTTTTTCAAGGAAGGAATTTCCATTTGAAAGTTAACTTGTAAAAATTGTTTTGTATATACACAAACAGGTGTCCTTGCCTTGTTAAAAGGGGCTTCTGTAGATTGGATCAGGAAAAATTATTGATTATGTGAAAATATTTCCCTTTGAGATCAAGTCAGCTGATTATTTTTTTGGTCATTATAAAGATTTAAAAATTGATTGGTTGCATATCATTTATTGAGCTTGAGCTAGAGTGGGAGTTTGAACCTGCCTTTGCTCTCTCTGTGTGAAAGAAGGGATTCTAGTTCATTCTCCACTGCCCTAGCCTAGTGGTGCTGCAGCACCTTCGTGGTCTAGTATTGGCGGGTAACATGAAGCAGAGAGCTGTCACATCCTAACCTTTGGGTTCTGTGTGTCAGTCACTGAAATTGATTCCGATTGGAAGCCAAGGTTTGACGATCTGAGGTAGCAATTGTATAAAAACACATTTTCATCCCACTTCTGAATGATAAGGTTAGACTCTCAATAAAAATGAGAAAGCTGCATACTTAAAACTGTGTGTGTGATGACTATGGAGACGGCAGGAGGAAGGAGGAGCATAGCACCCATCACTTGGCCTCTGGTTCCTTCGGGCCAGCCTGGGTTTTCATGCTAGAGATGAATCTGCCCTCCCCACCCACGTCCCTTTTTTACTTTGAGGTCATACTAAGTCAGTGGAGAAAAGGCAGAAAATTCAGATAAACAGAAGAAAGCAAATAAGAATTATGGGTAATCCCACTTCTCAGAAAACCATTACTAACAGTTTTATGTACTTAGTGTCCGGTGATTTTTCTCTTCATGTATTCGTATGTTGAAAACAAAACTGGTATCATTCGAAGTCACACTTTCTATAACTAGCTTTCTTCAGTCATCAGTACTAGAGTGTCTGTCCTGTACAGCAATAGAAATAGTTCCCCAGCTTGTGGTTATCTTTGTTTTCTTCCAATTGTGTGTTCATTGGAAAAATTCTTAGGGGATATAGAAATATCTAACAAAATACAAGATTCCACATGAGCTGTTCCTATAAAAGTACTTTTTAGTGTCTGTTAGTATTCTGCTCTGTGCAGGGATTACCCTGCTGAGGTAATGTGTAGAGGTTTTCACTTAAGCAGTTAACTGTAGACAGTCTGTAAGAAACCACACTGTCGGGAGCGTTCTTGTACATACATCCTGGTACCATTGCAGGTATCTCACGAGGATAAATTCCTACAAATGTGTGTGCTCGCGAGGGTGTGTGTACATTTTAAGGCTTTAAAAAATTTTTTTTTTTGGTCATGGACTACTAATAATTCCATCCAAAAAATGATACCAATTTATTCTCTGATCGCATTGTTTGGGGGGGAATGTCTGCTTTCTAGTCCTGTATGTGTCTTTTTTCTCTTAAAAATTTCTTTTTACCAGTTAGTTAGGTAAAAGTGATCTAATTTGAAGTTATGATTATTTAGGTAAATTTAATTCGTTTCCATGAGATTTTGGTCATGTGTATTCGGTTATGAATTATTTTTGCACGTTAAAAAAATGGAAGTGTTCATCTTGTTCTATGAAATAAATAGTTTAAGTTTGACGTAGTTTGAGGGAGCAGACACGTCCATCCGGTTTGAAACACCAGGCGCCCTGCACGGATAAAGAGCCCATTCACGTGCGGCCACCTTGCTCTTTGCAGAGGTCAGCGTTGGCCGGCGAGTGCGCACGTTCGGGCGCGGCTCACGGTGTTATCCTCAAGGTGGTGGGTGGGCTTGTGTCTCCTCCCAGCTGCCTTCTTCGACTGCGTGGGGTTTTCCAGCACCATCTCTGTCTGTCCTGTTGCTTCCTGGAGCTGTGTCAGAGTGTCGGGCAGGGAGTGAGCAGGACTCTGCCCTCCTCTGTGATAAATGAAAGCCGTGCTTTTGATCTTTGAGTTAGTAGAGTCACTAACTACTATGGACTGACAGTGTTAAGCAGCAGCGACTCCCATTTCCCTTAATTCATCTTGCCGGCAAGCAGGACAGACATGGCTTAAACATTTGAAACACCAGGAGCCCTGCACGGATTGCGGTGCATAAAATTTAACTTTGAAATTTGCGTTGTGATGCTGTTTGTAACAGACTGGGGGTTCCCTTTCTCTTTGTTTAGCGGGAGAGGAGTGTGTGGCGCGCCTGGGTGGCTCAGTTGATGAAGCATCTGACTTGATTTCGCTTAGGTCATGATCTCAGGGTTCGGGAGTTCAAGTCCCGCATCAGGTCCCGCATTGACAGTGTGGAGCCTGCTTGCGATTTTGTCTCCCCCCGCCCACCCTCAAGACTAAATATTAAAAAAAAAAAAACAAAAGGGAAAGGGAGTGTGTGTGCGTGCTTACTTCTGTGCGTTGAGGGTGAATGAGAGTCAGCTTGAAAAGGGGTCTGAGGCAACAGGGGTAGCTTTTGTTTAGAGTGGTGCAGATAAGGGGTTTCAACAAACGGACGATTTTTGCATAAACTTACTTACGGGACATTTCTAGGACAGTGCCAGTACTCTCCTTGGCCTGGTACGTGACACATAGTAGGCGCTCATTAAATGACGGCCCTTACACATTTATGTGTAACAACGTCCTTACATCCATTCCATAGTTACTCACTGAGGGCCTGCTCAGTGCCGGTACCAGTCAAGATACTGGACGCGCTGCCGTGAATGAAAAGGCTAACATGTCTTCTCTTCATGGAGCTGATACTCTCTGTGGCGATGCAGTCCCCAAATAACATAAGTACCTAAGTAGATGATCTCATACTTTACCAGAGCGTAAGTGCTATGGAGAAAAGTAAATTGGGGGGATGACTGGAGGCTGATGGGAAGAGAGGGATTTGTAGTAGTTTTTAACCAGGATGGCCAAAGAAGGTGCTGATAAGTATGGTAGAGGTCAGGCAGAGTTTGTTTTTTAAATTAAGTGGGTGACTTTGGGAAAGTTCAATTGAGTTTTTGATTCTCAACTTCCACATGTTAAAAACAAAGAGATAATAATGACTCTTCTGTGTAGGGTTAAATGAGATAATATGGAAAGCATATTCCGCTATGCCTGACCTCTAACTCCCAATAGGAAAGAAGTGTGGTTAGTACCCAGTGAGCTGGCGCGCAGCCCCCTGCCGGACACAGGCTCGGAGCTGCAGGTGCGGTCAGAGGGGCGGAGAGTGGAGAGAGTTTTGTTCCAGCGGCGAGAGGAGTGTGCGATGTGGGTGGGGGAGGACAGGAGAGATGAGCGGGGCGAGTCCTGGGTTTGCATGTATATAGGGAAGAAGTGGAAGCCTCGAGATTCTTTCCTTTCTTTTCTAAAGAGAGAGTAAAAGACTCATTTCTTTTGCTTTATTTTTGACAGGTCTATCACCAGGTGATCCTGCAGTTCTAGTTCAGTGCCTGGTCAAGTGTTCTACAGTCTAGTTTGGGGGAAGTAAATGTGTGTGTGTGTGTGTGTGTGTGTGTGTGTGTGTGTGTGTGTGTGTGTACACAAAGATAAAAGTTAAAATAGTTGCTAAAAAGAGTTTCTTTAAAATGAAGGAGCGAGCAGTGCTGGAAGTGTGGCAGAGGTAGGTGGGGCGGGGACATTGACCGAGAGTGGACCATCAGGGAAAGTTTCTTGCAGGAGTAAGTTTGATCTGAGTCCTGAAAGAGGCCTTGGGTTTCCATCTTGGAAGAGCACTGGGATCTCCCGAACTGTGTTCCATGGCGCCTTACTCACGGCAGATGCTGAGCTGTAAGGTCTGAAGGGTCCCTGGGTGGGCGGTGGCATTGCACGCCGCCACTGCACGTTCGCGCGTGGAGTTCTTCATCAGCCGTGCAGGACAGGGCCCGCCGAACGGTGCAGCCTGGTGGGCCGGACCCCCCCCTTGCCTTGCAGAACAGCCCAGAACACTCAGGGGACTTGGCGGGGGGCGCTGCCGGAAACTCACTCTTCTCCTCAAGCTCGTTTCAGGACTGGAGGCGTCACTGTCTTTGTGTACAGTATGTGCGGAGCTTTTAGAGATAATGAAACACAACTACTATCGTTGTTTAGGTTTAGGAGAAAAACAATGACTCAAGCCCAGATAGAAAAATGACTAATGAGGATTATCAGTTTTGGATCTCTGTTTTTATTTTATTTTATTTTTTTCCTCTGTTGCTGATTTAGTTTCTGTGACATGTTCTGTAGAGTACTTGCATGTAATGAAAAAGGACTGTCTTAAAAGTTGAAAACCGAAAACATTTTAAAGACATTTCTGTTTTAACAAAGGTGTTTACCTCTCCGCCCCCCCCCCCGCCCCCCAGGTATATTACCCAAATTTGGGATGGATGTGCATTGATGCCACCGATCCAGAGAAGGGGAACTGGCTGCGATATGTGAACTGGGCCTGCTCAGGAGAAGAGCAAAATTTATTCCCGCTGGAAATCAACAGGGCCATTTACTATAAAACGTTAAAGGTAAGAGTGTTGAAGCTGGTCTGCTCTTAGTTCCTCTGCATGCGTCTCTGCAAATGCGGTCCTCAGTTGGGGCCGACAGTGATGACTTTGCCGACCTTGAAAGGATTATACTGGAAAGTGGTTCATCGACACATTGAAAGGTCTTTGTTTTAAATATGCAGTTGCCACTGCTTTGTGTGCACTAAGGACCGTTTTGAGTAGTGGCACCCCCCATGCTCACAGATGCCTGGGAGTGAGGCGCGCGGCAGGCACTCTTCTCCTCCTAAGGTACGGAGGCGTCATGAACAGCATGACTGGCAGATTTGTCAACTGTAAGAAACTGTCACTAGCTGTGCTGGTTCTGTGCTACCTGAAAACATGTCCTCGGTCTTCAGGATAAGGTCGCCTTTGATTAGCTTTTCTTTGATTCAGAATGGAAATTAAACAAAACAGGTTTCTTCTTTCTGCCACTTTTTAATTTAGAGACATTAACTGTTGAGATGAAAAGAAGAGGCAAGTCATTTTTCAGAGTTGGTGGTGAGGTCACAGGTCACTGAGTATGTTCGGGGGACTGAGTACACTGGGAAGCACTGAGTATTGTTGCATTTCTGCAGCAGGTGCGCAAGTCCGTGTGTCTGTCCCCGTGTCCATGTTTTCTGGGAAGGCGAATCCGCACCGATTGTGCCTGGAAATGTTCTCTGAAGAGTCTTGAGGCTCTAAAGATAGGTGATTGTTGCTTTTTGGAATATATATGTTTACTAAAATTGCTGTAATTCAGATTTCTGTTGATTCACTTCCACTTAAAAATGTCATAGACTGGGGGGAAACATGTTATCTCCATGGAGTTGAAATCCCTTGATGAACAAACATTGAAGACAGTGGTCAGCTTTGTAGCATGCTGAATTTTGCCTGTGTGGGGACACTGGGACTTCTGGAAGTTTCGTTAGCACAGAGCTGTTTAATTTTCCCGTCATCTGTAGCCAGTTGTATTGCCCTTTACTTCAGCTGCACCCGTGTCCTTGTTTCTAATCCCTGCAGGAAATATTTTTTTGTGTGGCATCTTCTCATTTAACATGTCTACAACCTTCGTTCTCCTTTTCTTTCTGCTGGATTGTAGTAGCCTGATCTCCTGGTAGGTATTAGTATATAGTTTTGTTACACTGCAATTTGAAATTGGATTCAAAATTTGACTCCAGAATTCATTCATTGTTTCTCAAATTTATTTAAAGTGAGCATTACATCTGGTTAAATCAGTGGGGCCGGGTCCTGGTGGAGAGGAAGTACTGGTGAGGAGATAAATAGGAGAGGATCAAGGGAGTAGAAATGCGGTTCCAAGGGAGAGCAAGCCCAGGGCGATGCTCCTGCATTGCCGTTCCTCTGTGAGACTTCCGGTTAAAACGTGTTCATCTCTGGTAGCAAAGCTGAGAAACAGTGAGAAGCAAGAGAGGCTAGTGTTTGGGAGAGTGAACTCGAAGGCAGGACTGCTGGATTAAACCTGGGCTTGCTGTGTGACCCCGGGCAGGTCACTGGGACTTTACCTGGCTGTGTAACCGTAGGCAAGTCACCTCTCTGTGCCTCAGTCCCCTTGTTTGTAAGGTACTGATAATTGTAGTTTTGACCTCACAGTGGAGAGCTCTAGCGCCTGATAGGTGCTAAGTGCTAGCTGTTATTTTCGGTGAGGCGGTAGAATGCCGTGGCCAGGAGTGGGGACTCTGGAGCAGATTGGCTTGGAGTGAATTTTGGCTTCCAGATGTGTGACCGTGAGACACTACTTAAGCTCCTTTAGTTTTCTCATCTGTGAAAATGGAGTTAATAGCACAGTTAATACGTACAGGTGTTGTGAAGGTCAAACCAGCCACTGTAGGCGAGGGTCTGTGAGCAGTTCCTGCCTAACTGCGTGCCCCCACGTGCGCACCAGTGTTCCTCCCCGTCTTTGTCCGACGTCACATAGCTCTGTCTCTGCAGACTTCCCCCAGTCCTGACCTTTGATGTTTGCTCACGTCCGCGCAGGACCTTTCAGGTTCCTTACAGTGATTATCTAACTATAATCTTCTAGATAAAGCTTTCTGTGGGGTAAGGTTTTGTAAATAAGTTACATGTGATGTCCTTCTGGGCCATGTGTAGCCTCCTCAACTATCACCCGGATAATTAGGAAATCTCAACCCTGGTTCTCTTTGTCGTAGGATTAAAAACGATTTTAAATTCCTGAAAGTTGTTAGCCTGCCATCCATTCTTTCATCTCTTCATTAGTTTGATCACCATGTATCGAGAGCTTTCTGTGTATCAGGTGTTCTTCTGGGGCAGTGAGCGGAACGGACGGAGTCTCTGGTCTCCTGGAAGTCCAGCTGATGGCAGAGGAGGCAGGCAATAAACAATGAGTAAAATGGCAATTTTGTAAAATTACATAGTTTTATATATATATATATATATATCCGCCGCCCCCCGGTGGGTCATGGAAGACCAGACCTCTGTGAAGCCCCTCTCTTGCACCCCCCCATCATGGGAAGCAGGCAGTCACACAAAGATCTCTGCAGGAGGAACAACAGCCTAGAAAGAGGGGCCCCAGTAGAAGCAGAGGCCTTGAAGTAGGACTAAGCTAGATTTTTTTTTTAAAGGACTAGGACAAAGGCCAGGGTGGCTAGAGCGAGGAGAGGAATGGTAGATGAGGCTCTTGAGGTCGCCAGGGGTCGGATCAGGTGGGGCCTAGTGGCCCGCAGGGAGAAAGACGAGTTTCAGTCTTCACCCATTTGAGATTTGAGGCCGTCTGATCCGTGACTTTGGACACGTTCTGCTGGGGGCAGAGACAGATTGTAGGTGGCTGAGCGGTGACGTGCTTTGTGTGTTCTTGTAATTCTGGAGTATTCCTCTTATTTTGACGCAGTGTCAGGAATATTTATTGGAACCCTTGCCTCTTCCTAATTGGTCTGGTAAGATTTCAGGTTTATATTTGCTGATATTTAGATAAAAGAGTGTGCTTGGTCCATACGCCTGTCAGAACGCAAAGGAAATGTTGACAGATCTTAAAGTTGTCTTGTTGTTTTGTTCAACACCAAAATACAATATGCAAAAAAGAGGTTGTTTGGACTTTCAAGTTTACTTTTTAAAATGTGGGTTTGTATTTCCTGTGTCTGAGGACATAACTTTTCTGAAATTTGACTTCCAAAGTCTTCATTGTGTTCGTATAAGTAAAATAAATATAATATTTTCCTCCTCACAAAGGCTGTTATTTGTGTAGCTGTGGGGGGAGTATATAACTCCGTAAGACAATTATCGGTTCTCTCACTTGCTAATAGTCTTGAAGGTTGTTCAGTAGCTAACAAATCAGGTTGCCCTTAACCTAGATGTTTACCAGCTCATTAGCTATTTAGAAATGTTACATTAGATTCCAGTTAAGAACAGATTCTGTTGTTTTTACATTGGGTTTTGCAACAACAAAGGAGTACCCTCCTAAATGAAGAGTTTGTGCTGATATTTATCTCCACACAGTTGCTAGGACAGTCTGTACTCTGAGAAGATTGCAGCGGATGAGCGAGGAGACTTAAGCTCCGGGTCTGGGAGGTAACTTGAAAATGCCCGGTGGGCGTCTTCTACCAGTGTTCCGGTTACGCCGTTGAATGGGTTAGGAATAAATTGAGAATACATTTTTCCTCGCTCCTTCCCGTGTTTCTTTTTTACTTTGGTTTTATGGAAGTCTTCAGTTACTTTTAGGAACCCTAATCATTTCAAATATTATAGGATACCACCATTTCATAAATATGTGACTTATAAGACAGTAGAAAAGCAAACTATATATACATTTGGAACTAGAAATAGTTGACTTAAAAAAGCCTGTCCTTCAGCAGAAACAGATTTAGCTCGAGTACCAAAAGACATCTGTAATGGTTATTTCAACTCCTTAAAAGCTTATATATCAGATTAAGTTTTTTTGGTTTAGGCGTAACTGATGCAAGAAGGAAAATAATAGTACGTTGGTTTAAAGATGAGAAAATGTCAGGTTTTAGCCATCTCCGGGGGAGCAAAGAAAACAGTAATTTTTTCTTTTATTTTAAAGAATTCATAGTATCTAAACTTGGACTATATAAACTGAGTTCTGCAGAGAATGAAACAAGATAATATCTATTTTCAAGGGCTTTATCTAGATGAGAAGGTATGTTAAAATGAGGAACTCTGCTGTTTCGCAGCTGGCATCGCCGATGGAGCTCGGCTGCACCTAAGAACAAGGGCATGGTCTCCCATAAGCATAGCGCAGTGATGAGAATCGGGACGCTGACACGGACACAGTATTTTACTAGCTGATCTAGACACCTTTTCACATTCTGCTGGTTGTTCCATTCATGTCCTTATAGGAAAAGACCGCTCAGTTGCACTCAGTTATAACGTCTTGTCAGTCTCCTTAGTTTGGACAGTACTTCAATTCAGTCTTTATCTTTTATAACCTTTCAGTTTTGAGAGGACTGGGCAGTTATTTTGTAGAATGTCCCACAGTTGGGCTTTTCTGAAGTCTCGTGATTAAATTATGGTTCTGCATTTTGGGCAGAGATCTCCAGAAGTGATGTCCCTTCCGTGTGTTCTTTCAGGAGGCACATGATGTTGATTTATCTGATTATAAGGATACTGTTCTTCCCCTTGTAATTAATGTTTATGAGGAGATGTTTTGAGACCATGCTAATACTCAATTACACCCAAAATTTACACTTACTAATTTTAGCATCAGTTGATGAGGCAATTATTACTGCACTGATTGCCAAGTGGTGATTTTCTAATTCCATTATTTTTCATTGATTAGTTGGGATCTGCTTTAAGGAAGAGCTTTCCTTCTTATTTACTTGTTCTTTTATTTATTTGTATCCGTATGGACTGATGGATTCTTTAGTCAGTGGGTTTTAGGTGGGATTTTACATGTATTGTTACTCTTGGAACTTTCTGAATAGATGAGTCATTGTGAGAAACCAATAAGCCGTTCCTTAAATTCTGTTTAGGAATGCCATCTTTCCACTCTATATTTTTCCTTTAAGATCTTCTAGGCGTAATCAACATGGTGGTGGAATATGTCCTCACTACTTACAGGGCTGTTAAGAGTTAATGTTTTAGGCGCAAAGTACCTGTGAGGTACCTTGTGAGGAATTTAAAAGTTGTCCGGTACAGAGGGCAAGGCAGTGGATTCTCCCTGGGCTCGAACTAACAGCTCGGTTGCAGATCCTGGAGAGTAGAGTGCGCGGACGCCTGCATCTTCCCTGGCGCCTTTTACTTGAGTATTTCCGTGACCTCCTTAGCGGTGCGTTTATAAATGTGCAGTGACATATAGTTAGTTCTTCCTTATGCTGAACTTGCTCCTGGCATCTGTACGCTGGTAACTAATTAGCTTTCAACACCTCTCTTTCCAAACCACCTGGTTCTTTTAAATTCCGCTTCGCGTTTCTCAGCAGCTCGGATTTCGTGGGCAAAATGGTTCCGTGTTTTATTTTTCCTTCTGCGTGGGCAGTCGGGAGGCTGCGGACAGCAAGCCGCTTCGGGAGTGCAGGGCAGTTGGGAGTGGACGGCGGTCGCGCCTAGCCTGGTCCGTAGGTCCGCCTGCGCGGACCCCGGGGAGAGGAGGCGGGCCGGGAAGTGAGGTCCTCCCTCCAGCAGAGGGGCCCTGCCCGCGGCCGCCCTAGCCCGCGGCCGCCAAGGGTTAAGGAGCCCTTCCTGCCGGGCTGGCTTGGCTCGCCGCGCCAGCTGGGAGCGCCGCCCCCGCCCCGCCCCGCCAACAACCGCCGCTCTGATTGGCCCGGCGCCTGTCTCTTCTCTCCCCGCAGCCAATCGCGCCGGGCGAGGAGCTCCTGGTCTGGTACAATGGGGAAGACAACCCCGAGATAGCAGCTGCGATTGAGGAAGAGCGAGCCAGCGCCCGGAGCAAGCGGAGCTCCCCGAAAAGCAGGAAAGGTAGGAGCCCGCGCCGCCACGGCTCCCCCGCCGCCGCCGGGCCGCAGTGGTCCCGGGCTCGGCCGAAGCCCGCGGCGCTCCGTGACCTTCCCCGGCCCGGCCCCAGCCCGCGATCCCGGCCCCCGGTCGTTCCCCCCCTCCCCTCCCCAGGGCCGCTGCTGAATCACGGCCGGACGCCGCGCTCGGGCTCTTGGCTAACTTGGGGCCGAGAAGCCGGGCGCGCAAAAGTGAGCGGACCGAGCGCCGGGAGGGCCGGCCGAGGGCTACCTGTCACTTCGCCCGGAACCTCCGGAATAGCCGCACTTGCGGCAGGGAGCGGCGGCCCGTTTTCTTCCAGAGCCCTGCACGCCCGGCGTATTCTTAGCGTTTTTGTGCCGTTCGCCAGCGAACGCGTCACGAAATGTGTTCCGCGGGTGACATTTCCAGGTCTGCAGATTCGTGCGGGCAGGGCCGGGCGCGCGGCGGCGGGTGCGCTCGCCTCCGGAGGGGGGGTTGGGGGGCCGAGAGCGGGCCGGGCGGGCCGTGCCCCGCCGCTCTGCCCCCCGCGCCGTCCCGGCCCGGCCCCGGACGGCGCCGGACGCCCGGGCTCGAGGCCGCGCGGCGCCGGGCCTGGCGCTCCTCGCCGCCCTGGGCGCGGGGCCGGGCCGGGCCGGGCCGGGCCGGGCCGGGCCCCGCCGCTCCTCTCCCCGCGCCGGGCCGCGCCGCGCACGATTGCAACACTCGGGGTGGGCGAAGGTCTGGGCGCAGCAGACCTTCTCGAAATTAGGCCAGTAACAAAATGGAAGTTGAAGACTGTGCCGTTCTGTCACTTTTGACTCAACTCTTAATAGTTTTTATTTTGTTTTACGATGTTTTCAAACAAAAGGCAAAAGCGTAGGTACACTTAAAAGGGGGGAGGGGGTCATTTCTGGGTAGGAAAATAGTTTGGTTGGCTGTATCATATTTCCAGCTGGCATTGGGACACGTTGGGATTTTTTTTTTTTTAATGAAGACTGTTAATGTTAATTCGTGAATCTTTCATAGAGTCCAGTTTTTGAATATAAGCCAGGGCACTGTATGGAGGTTTCTTACTAATATAAATCCTTTTTTGCTTCCCCCCCACTTCTTTTTGCCTGCCTTATGTCTTATGTAAATTTTTATAGTCCTCAGAACTTAGGAGTTCGCCTTTTACTCAGAACATTGCCAAGTGAGTTGTGGAAGTCCGGCTCGTAAATAAAGTGACATAAACCTGATTTTGGAGGAATGTAAAAATATTAGAAAACGTAGGCAAGAAGTTCATACTGATTTTTTTCCATTACACATTCTTTGTGTTTCACAGTGTAATCTAATTCATCCCAAGAGACAGTTGCTGGGTCTTTATTAAATACATGTTTTTTATTTACTGAATGTTATTTGGTCACTCTTTTAGTTCATTAAATGCTTTGATCTTGAATCAGATGATCAGGGTCTAGAAATTTCCTAAGTGTTTTTTCTACTGTTGTAAATGAGGTTTACACTTTTTTGTTAATTTTAGGTTTAGTGAATAATTATTTGCAAACTTTTTACGTATTTCACTTCCTTTATTTAGTGTTCTTTTTGTTTGTAAGTAACGCCACCAGCCTCTCCAGGTAAGTTGTGATTTATTTGCAGGGACTAGCGTTTGAGGGGAAGAGGTGATCTTTACTCTGCTACGAAGTATAACTGATCATATAGTTAAATATATTCACAGCTTACTAGCAGCTTCTCTCTGGTTTTTCTCTGTTCAGCATGCTTTGGTGTGCACGTTTAGAACATTTTATCATTTTCTGCCTTTTTATTTATCCCTGAATTTTTTTTTCTCTTTTAGTTGGATGTGGAGAGAAAAACTGAAAATAAACTTTTTATTAGCGATACGTGAATTTACACGTATGTGTAACGTTCATTTTTATACATGCCTAGATTGCTGGGTTTTCCTCTTGAATGAAGTAGTTTGTACTTAACTCTGGGAAGCCTCTAATCTGCCGAATCTTAGGTTTTAATGAAAACCCTCGCATGAAGCTTGCTCTTGGAACTTAACAGTCTGTTTTGAACAGTAAGTTTACTGGTAGAGTCCTAAAGTTTAGAGAGGTTAAATAATGAGTCAAACCTTTCTTGCTTTTAAGTGAAATACTCTGTGAAAGCGAATTTTATTGTTTGCAAAGACCTGAAACCGAGAAATTTTCATTTTAACTCGTTTCCGTTTAGGTCTTCCATGTGACCTCAGACATTTAAATATTTTTGCAGGCAGTGATGTCAGAGAGGTGATTGACATAGATTTCATGTAGTAGCATGTTAACGTAGTAATTCTGAAAGCCAGATGTGGAAGACCCGCAGCTGACAGGTAGACTGACAGTGGCTTCACTTCGTTTTGGGTATGAGGCCGGCACACAGAAACAAAGCCTTGGATTCTTCAGAGTTCTGGGCCTCGGCCCCTTTGCACGACAGCTGCTGGGCCTACAGCTGTGCGTTGCACGTGGCGCCGTTCAGAATTCGTCACATCGCTGGTGGGTCATGAGGTGCGTTCTGGGCAGTAAAAAGCCCTGCTTCCTTTACAGAGTGGCCTCTTCTCTCTGTCTCTCTTATTCATTCATTCCTTCATTCAACTAATGTTTTTTTTTTTTTTAAATTTTTTAAATGTTTATTTCTGCGAGAGAGAGAGAGAGAGAGAGAGAGAGAGAGAGAGAGAGGGAGAGAGGGAGAGAAAGAGAGTGCGAACGAGCATGAGCAGGGCAGCAGAGAGAAGGAGACACAGAATCGGAAGCAGGCTCCAGGCTCTGGGCTGTCAGCACGGAGCCCGGTGTGGGGCTCCAAGTCACAGACCGCGAGATCATGGCCTAAGCTGAAGTTGGACGCCCAAACGACTGAGCCCTCCAGGCACCCCAACAACGAATGTTTCTTGAGCCCCTGCCATATGCCGAGCACTCTGCTAGGTTGTATGGTGTGCGCTGGTGAGCAGAAGAGAAGCAGTGGCCTGAGTCCATTTGGGGAGACCAATATTACATCTGAGAGTTGCTAATCAGCGCCTGGATGGTTGGCATGGAACAGGCCCTCAGTACACACTGGCTGATTGGCAAACAATGACCCACACAAACCTGTAGCGAAGGAAGAGAACACAGTGTCGTGAGAACACAGTTCATATTGTCTCTGACCAGGGAGCGTGCAGTTCTGCCATGGGCCAAAGATGTGCCTCCATCAGGTATTTCAAACTAGAATTTTGGATTCTCAGCTTTGTAATTCAGTCTAACTTCTTACTTGTCTGAGCAGCCCGTGAGGAGGTTGAGTGTGAGAATTTCTTGGATGGGACAGATCAGCCTTTCCAGGTAGAGAAGAAGGGAGGACTTTTAGTGTCTGACGTTTCAGTGATTTTAACTTGAATTGTGGGAAGATGATCATCTGTGAAGCAACCTAGAACATATTTCGAAGAACTTCCCATCTTCTCGATTTGTACTTTCTGTCACTGTGAGAAGAGATGGAATTTGCGGGTTAGCAGTAAGTAATGGCTGTTGGCAAAATACAGAACGTAGTAGCAGAATCAGAACGTGTTGTTGGCCTGCTGTCTCTCGACTGCAGATGAGCCTTCCATGAAGTTCTTTTCCCCAAGGGAACGATAGCGGCTCCCACAGATGGGCCCCGTGGAAGGAGCGTGAAACGTGGGGCTCCCGGCTTTTGACCAGCTTTATTACTGGGGAGATCATGTCTCCTTTCTGGGGGCCGGCTTCATAGCTTCAAAGAAGGGTGTCCTAACGGAGCAGTTTGTGCTACCTGACCTCACGGGGTCGCTGTTGGGAGCAGATGAGACCACACAGAGCAGCTCGGCGCAGCGGGCCGGTCCGATTGTAGCCATCGATGCCACTGACGAAATGTGGCCGGCAGGTCGTGTTCCTTGCAGAGGAGCTACTGAGTTTGTGGCTCACTTTGTCAGCTGGTGTTTGTGGAGGATTTCTGTGAGCCCCGAATGGGCAGCGGGCCTCTCCCCCTCCTTTCCCACGGCAGAGCCTCGCAGTGGCGATTCCCCCTTGGGTTAGGCCTACCTCTAACTAACCTTCTGACTGTGCATGTGCACAGCAGATTAGAGAGAAGGAGATATTTCTGACAGCAAATAGTTTTGACACCTGATGGCTGGGCAATCAAGAAGAGCAGTTTATGGGGCGCTTGGGTGGCTCAGTCTGTTAAACATTGGCTTTGGCTCAGGTCATGATCTCACGGTTCATGGGTTTGAGCCCTGCGTCAGGCTCTGTGCTGACAGCTAGCTCAGAGCCTGGAGCCTGTCTTCAGATTCTGTGTCTCCCTCTCTCTGACCCTCCCTTGCTCATGCTGTCTCTCTCTCTCTCTCTCTCTCTAAAATAAATAAAAACCGTAAAGAAAAAAAAAAAAGGAAGGGCAGTTTATAACAAAACCGGCAATGAATGGGAAGAGCGTAGCGCCCCTTCAGGTTACGCAGTCGGGAGGCTTTGGTAATCCTTTATCAGAACTGTAAATAGTCCCCAAGAATGCCAACGAGTTTCCAGTATGTGTCTCAGTGACTTGTAGGCATCACAGAGTAGTTACGTTATAATCAGCTTAAAGTGGAAATCTTTGATGTGTGTCTGTAATCAAAGTCGTTCAAATAAAAACCTTGGTACCGGGAAGAACATAGTTTTTTGTAGTGCAACTTCAAATTCTATTTCAAATTCTTTCTTCTCTAAAGGTGACAAAGCCTATACATACACTTAAAGTTCAGGTTAGGGAGGTAAGAGAGCCACGTGCAAAGTGATTTGGTCTGAGGCCATTTAAGGAAACAGGGTTAGCTCCGACCTAGTGTTCTGGGCAACGGGGAAGGGAAGGGGGTTCTCTGGGCTGGGCTCACCGGGTGGTCTCTTTGGAAAGGGCAGCAGGATGAGAGGAGCTGGGAGGATGCGCAGGAGCCTCAGGGGGCGGTCAGCAGGGCGAGGGGCGGAGGCCTGGAGCGGCTCCCTTATGTGACAGGCATTTGCCGCGTCCGCCACTGTGCTGGGCGCCCGCGTTCCAGCAGAGAAGGAGAACCGCCAAGGCTTCTGCTCTCACGGACAGTGCGTTCCGAAGGCAGGGGCTCGACCAGCCAGCAGATGAACACGATGAGTTTTGTCACATTGCATGTGTGTGAGACCTGGCGTGACTGTAGATGGGTAGCCAGGGATGGCCTTTCAGAGGCTGTGGCATGATTGACCCGGTCAAGTCCAGCTCTGGGGAGAGGGACCAAGCTGGATGTTCGGTCCGCAGTTTGGGAAATTTCTTGCTGGGGTCGGTGGGAGGTGGGGCGGGAAGTAGGGGGCGGTGGGTGCATAGAGGGGCCGCCTAGAAACCCGCACATGAAACTGCTTTGTAAATGGACATATTGGCCCTTTTTCTTCCAGGCCCTGCACTTAGTGGCTGGCTGGGCAGGAAGATTAGAGAGAAGAGTAAAGCAATCGGGGAGGGGCTTCTCGTCCATCTTAACGGGGCTCGGTGCAGGTCCGGCTCGCTGGGTGTTCCAGTCTGCGTGTGGGGGGGGTCCTGGGGGGGGCCGGGGGGCAGGCAGGAGGACCCGCTGCTGCTGTGCGGTGACAAAGCAGAGCACGGCGGGGATTACTTCTAGGAAGGATATTAAGGAGGGAGGAAAGACCAGTGCATGAGTTGGAGAAAGAAAAACTCAGGGGGACATGGGAGGTCACAGGTCACTGCTGGGCAACAGGTAAAAGACAGATGCAGGAGAGGCTCTGACAGAGGTGTGAGCGTGGGCACCGGGCCGCAGCTCAGAATTTGAACCCAGGCTTTCCATCCCTTTTCTTCTGCAGGATATACTGCTTTTTGTCCAGGTCTCCGTGGGGTGGGTGGCAGCAGCTGACGTGACAACACTGGCTCTGTTTGAAGTTAAAATTAAAGAATACGTGTAATAAAAGCTGAGGGAACCAGGGTGCCTCTGTGGCATTTGCTGTCCTGGTGTCCCAGAGCAGCCGATGGCTCCTTTTGAGGCTCTTTGGCCAAAGCTGAAGGGTAGAGGCCTGTCTGGATGATGGATGCCTGGCCGTGGTGCCAGAGGATGATGGCAGATGGGCCCTGAGCCTCGCGGGCATCTGGTGGGCGGGTCCTGTGCCCACTTACTTAAAGGGCACTCCTTGGTAGTTCTTGTTTGTTTGCAGGTTGGAGCAGGACACGGGCAGTGGGAGGTGGTGAGCTTCCTGTGGAAATGTGGCCTCAGCATTAAATGCTTGCAAGCCTGCTGTGTTGAGCCCCCAAGTGAGTCGTGTCCTGATTGGCCCCCACCGTGGCTGTCCCTTCTCCCGCTGAGTGCTGCCTCTGCTGAGCGCTGGCCCCGTGTCTGATGGGTGCGGGCCAGGTTGGGCCATGTGCTGTTGCCATGGCCTATTTTTATTTTTTAGTTTTAATAAAAAAATTTTTTTTAATCTTTAAGTAATCTGTCCAGCTGACGTGGGGCTTGGAGTGAGCAACCCCCGAGATCAGGAGTTGCATGCTGTTCCAAGTGAGCCAGCCAGGCCCCGATACGGTGGCCTCTTTTTAAAAGCTTGATGCAGTTTTGATAGTTTCTCAATAGTAGGGAGACCTCCCAGGAATTTTTTCTTAAATTTCTGATTCTCCTATTGCTCTGGAGTTGCTTCCGATTTGGGTCATAAATTGACTGGTAGCTTTGTACCTTTGATGTTTGCTACGTATAACCTTGTTCATAGGGAAATTAGGCAGATTAACTAGAATTTTTCAAAGAATTTTGCACATTTTTCAGCTGTAGTTCAGTGGATGAACTTGGAGAAAATCCTAATAAATGCCACGATTAAAAACTTCAGACATCATAACTGAACGTATTTAAGGAAATCTGTGCTCCGTGTGTACTTAGGCTGTTATTCCGGGTCTCCTGTCCATATATAAGTTGGAAAGTGAGGCTCAACCTAATCCGGAAGATAGGTTTAATCATGGCTAAATTTTCTAAAAGGAAAAAAGAAACGAGACCCTTAATGCAATGAGCTTAAAATAGTTCAGTTGATACTAAAAATTTAGTTGTAATTTGAAAGTAAAAAGCAAAACAGAACAACTTCCTGTGCTTTCCCTAAATTGGAGTACCAGGTTCTTTTCCTGAATTACAGATTAAGTGTTGTTTTTCAGACTCACGGAGTGCCTCCTTTCCGTACTAGGCGATTTCATGTTCTGGGTTACACAGGGGCTGCTCCACACATGCGCTTAGTAGAAGTACAGAAGGGACCAGTTTTATATGTGACGTTGCCTGCGAAGAAGTGGGGAGTTGGGCAGACACTCTAGGGACGTCGTGATGTGGGTTAATCGTCAGTAGTTCCCCAGACAACCTTCGGCTGAAAGAAGCGTCTGCCCGTGTGGGTTTCAGAGGCCGGCGGGGTCGCGTGCCACTCACGCCGTCTCTTCACGCTTGACATGCCACCGAGGAGAGTTCTAAGGTTTGATTTTATTAATGTTAGTGAGGTGGCTGACCCAGCCTAGGGGATCTGAATGGAGAAGCAAGTTACTTGAAACCGCTTTTGGTGTTTCTCAAAGTGAAAAAGGTGAATGAATACCGAAAGCAGCCGTTTCTCTTGGTTGCCGCCCAGATTCAGCCACGGCCAGACACCACAGGATTTCGTGGCCGGAATTCACTCCGCCTCTGTCTGGTGTACTTTGATTCGGGCCTGTCTCATGATTGGACGCTCACCTGCACATCCTGTCATGATGTGACAAATCACTGCTTTCTGTTGGCGGTGAGCCTGTGTCACACGTGAGACCTCGTGGCCCCTGTTCCCAGTAGCGCCGCGGGGACAGGGGCCTTGTTTGCAGGTGCGGGACCTGCGGCGGGGGCGTGGGGCTATGTGGTCGCCCGGGTTCGGGTGGCTCCTGCGGTGTTTGGCTGTGTCTTGCCTAAACGCAGTGTTTATTCATAATGTTCGAGTGGGACAGCTATGCCCGGTAAGCAGCAGCGCTTTATAAGGCTTTACTAATGAGCCAGGTTGTATTTTTCACTGCTCACTGTGCAATTGCCCACTTTAATCCTGAATAACAAGGCAGTGTGATTAAGTGAAGCCTTTGGTATTAGAAAGCTACCTTATGGTGAGAACTCATGCCTTCGTTATTTTTGCTTTGGGGGTTTATGGACTGTAGATATTTATTGTGTTCCTTTGAGCACCTCAAGCAAACAGTTTTTAAAAACACTAATGTTACATTTTTAGCTGTTGTTTGTTAAGTGTTTTTTTTTTTTTTTTAATGGCGTTGTTGGTTTGGGCTTCAGATGAATGGGATTCATTCTATTTTTCTCCAGGTTTTACGTTATTTTTGAAGTCATTTTAGAAGCCACAGGAACAGAGAGAGACCTTGCCTTGGCCTAGGTCCCTCTGCAGTGGGGGCGGCTCGGGGCGGGGGGAGCTCTTTTCCCTTCGTCTGTCGGTGAGTTCAAGGTGGTGGCATGTTCTGCTTCCTTCTCGTACCAGTGTGCTTTTGTGGAGAATGATGGGCCCTTCCACGGTATACGGTATAATTTTTAAAAACTTTCTTAACAGAAGACCATGGGGGAGCGGAAGGGGAAAAAAGTTATGAAGAGGGAGGGAGGCAAACCATAAGAGACTCTTAAATACTGAGAAAAACTGAGGTTGGTGGCGGGTGGTGGAGAGGGGAAGTGGGTGGTGAGCATTGAGGAGGGCACTCGTTGGGATGAGCCCTGGGTGTTGTATGGAAACCAATTTGACAATTAATTGTATTTCAAAAAAGGTTTTTTTAAGCTGAATGTTCTGGGTCATGAACATGTTTTAATTTACATACACTCCTGAAATTAAGTCTGGAAGCTGATGGCAAGTGCGGTTCTGATTTGTCGTGGAGTTAAATCATGCTGGTTGTTAGTTTCTTTCACTCTTATGATAGGACACCAGGATAGGACCCCAGGAAAAGATAGGGATTTGGCTCTGTTTGTTTCTTTGTTTTGTCAAAGTGTTTGTTTGGGTGGGTGGGGGTAGCTTTTTTTCTTTATTAAGAGGAGCTCATTTGAACTGCCTGAAGCAGCACTTTAAGAGGCTTTGTTCGCTGGTGAAGCTGTCCCTGTTCTAGTGGCTTGACTCATTCCGGAGGAAAAGGGTGAAAAGAAACAGCGAGAAAGGAGTTGCCCTAACCTGTCTTTGTGCTCTCTTAAATTTTCCTGTGGAGGGGCAGGGGTTGATTCTTAATTGTAATTATTCCACTGTAGAATCTTTGAAATGTGTGTGTAAGAATTTTGAAGCTTCTTGAACCTGTAACAAAATGTAATATGGCCTTTTCTACATGAAACTTTTTTTTTTTAAGTTTTCTTATTTTGAGAGTGAGTGAGCATGAGCAGGGAAGGGGGAAAGAGAGAAGAGAGAATCCCAAGCAGACTCTATGCTGTCAGTGTGGAGTGTAGTGTGTGGCGCGATCCCATGACCTGAGATCATGACCTGAGCCGAAACCAAGACTCAGATGCTTACTTAACTGACTGAACCACCCAGGCGACCCTACCTGAAACTTTTAATAAGAGTATTTTATTCTGTTGTTCCTTAAAGATTTAGTCTTTAAAAAAATTTTTTGTTTGTTTTTGAGAGAGTGAGCTGGGAAGGGGCAGAGAGAGAGGGACACACGATCCCAAGCAGGCTCTGCTCTGTCAGCACAGACCCCGATTCTCACGAACTGTGAGATCATGACCTGAGCCAAAATCAAGAGTTGATAACTTAATTAACTGAGCTACCCGGGTGCCCCAGAATTTAGTCTGTAAGGTCCGTAACACCCCACCCCCACGCCTCAAACACACGTGGTAGGACTGGACAGAACCACCACTTTGTAATCTGTGCTTTCATTTTCCGAAGGTGTTTTCCTTTCTGTTTTGTCCTTTTCTCTGTAAATTAGGAGGCAGCTTTGTTTTAAAAGGTTAAAACTTGGCACATATATTAAGAAGAAAAAAAGTCCTGAAGGATTATGGGCAAGAGACTAGAAAATTCTCAGCCCTTTGAAGCATCTGCTGTATCTATTTCTACTTCCCATTTTTTGTGGTTATGGGCCCTGAAATTTAAAAAAAAATTGATGGAAATTTTCATAAGCTGGTATATATATAATTATTTTAAATATTATATTTTAATACATCTTATTTTTTTGTTTTTTTAAATGTTAATTTACTTTTGAGAGAGGGCGTGAGTAAGGGAGGAGCGGGGGTGGGGGGAGGCATGCAGAGGCTCTGCAGTGGGTTCCGTGCTGACAGCAGTGAGCCCAGTGTGGGGCTCGAACTCACAAACTGAGATCATGACCTGAGCCAAAGTTGGATGTTCAACAGATTGGAGCCCCCCAGCCCCCTCCCCCCAGTAAGTTTTAATATATGCAGAATCTTTGAATAGTTTCAGAGGCTAGAGACTTATTCCAGTGATAAAATCACGGTATTGTATGTGTGTGTATAAAAATACCAGTTTTTAAAAATAAGATTATGATATCTAAAGCCCTTGCTAATTTGATACTTTAAAAACTTTTGCTTTTTTAGGCTTTGATTAATCAGTGTCTGAATGGCCCAAACCTAACTAATTTGCTAGGTTTAATAAATTAATTGTGTGACACCAGTTATGTGTAGTTGCAGAGGATTATCTTTGCTTTGGTTAAAAAGAAAACCAGTCAGTGCTGACTTAGGCTCCCCCCCCCCGCCAGTTAAAGCTGCAGTGATAAACAGTCTTCCCTCGTCCTTCTAATCCCTCCTACTGCTGCCGTCTTTTGTAGGCTTCCTGAGACACCACATGCCACAAGAATGAAGACGGACCGGTTTGTTCGCTCGCCCGTGGCTAGAACCCCAAAACCAATCGTGCAGTGTTCGAGGTGGCGATACAGTTAGGAATGGGCAGCCATGCAATTCCTGTGCCTTTTGTTCTGTTCTTCCTCCCGTTTGGCTTCTTAGGTTCAGGTTTCGTTCTCTTGCCAGTTTGAGGTGTAGAATATGCCCTTTCTGGTTCTGTTAGCTGTGTTTTTGTTTTTAACACAGAAGATCTTTAGATCCTGTTTCTCTGTGCCATCAAGTGGCTGCTGGTTTTAGGCAGAGCATCTGAGGATCCCTGGTAGGACTGAGGGGTGCCCTGCACCTGGCCCCTCCCCTGTGAGCTCATAATGCTGGCGTTCGCGTGGACCGAAGTCTCACGCTCGGCTCTACGGGGGTTAATGCCGCAGGCGCGCCCATCTTCCACACGTGGAGCTCTCCTCGTGCAGTGACACGTGTGGATTGTAATTTTTGTAGGTTTAACAAGGGGGCCAAAGTTACAGTGTCCCTTTCACTCACATTCAAAACAAATAACCAAAGGGGACTATAAATCAACCTTGGAGTTTAGATCCGGGGGCTTAAAATTCCAAATTTGTTTGTCTTTAGCAGTTTTATTAGCTGCTAAATATATTGTCACAGGAAGTATCTTTTCTGTGTGTATGATCACGTAGTTGATAACAAGATCAAATTTGGATGTGAGGCTTAGTATCTATTTGTAGTTTTGGGGTGCTTTCTCGCTCTCTCAAAATAAATAAAGAATTCAGGACTGAAAAAATGCAAATTGGGGGCACCTGGGTGTCACAGTCAGTTAAGCATCTGACTCTTGGTTTCAGCTTAGGTCATGCTCTCAGGGTTTGTGGGTTTGAGCCCCACGTCTGGCTCTGTGCTGGTGGTAGCTCTGAGCCTGCTTGGGAGGGGCCCCCCCCTTCCCTGCTCGCTCACTTGTTCTCTCTCAAAATAATAAATAAACATTAAAAAAAAAAACCTTAGAAATGCAAATTGCTGCCTGTGTTTCCAGGCAAATTCAATTTATGGTTGCAGTAGAGTGTAGAAAATATTAAATCAAGAAAAATGGATGCTTAACGAACACTCTTTCTGGCCCTTTTCACTTTTAGAGAGACAGGATCCTCTGAATCTCGGGCAGGTATCAGAAGTGCATGGAATTGGTAAATTGTGCTCCGTCCAACTTCAGTTTGTGTGCTAAAGCACATGAGTGCACTGCTTGGGCTTCCTTACTGCTTCTGTATGAGATACAGCTTGATCAGTTCTTGGCAGACGCATAACCTAAGAGGAGCCGGAATCGGGAGTCTCTGTTGTGGGGAGGTGAGAAGGGAAAACTTGCTGACCCAGCCTACCTTCGCGTTCCGGGAGATGTGCAGCGTGTGCTTCCCTGGGGCACGCCCGAGCCTGGCCTTGGGATCACGGGGCCGGGTTCACATCCCAGCTCCCCCAGTCAGTAGCAGTATGACGTGGGGCATGTTCTGATCTTCAGTACCTGGTGGTAAAATGGGGTAGAGCTCTGCCTCGCAGGATCACTGTGAGCACCGAGAGCCTCCTGGGAATGTGCCTGCACGCTGCCCTGGGTCCCTCCGTCTTCACCGGCGGGCGCTGGCACAGCCCGCTCCGTGGTGACTGCCCGTGCGTGGCTTGTCACGGCACTTCTGAACAGCAGGGGAGTAGTTCCAGTACCTTCTAACGTGGCTTATTCAAGTCCATCTGCTTTGCTTTGGTAACATGAAGTGAATTAAGCTGACTGAAAATTAGGTAAGAGGGTCTGCAGCTAGGCACACATGGCCCTGGAGGACTCCTCAGGTGTAGAGACCTGCTTTTCTCTCAGAAGCTGTCTTGTTTCACTGGTTACCCAAACGGGGACACCTGTGGCTGCGCACATTGGAGGATTAGATAAGTCCTGGAATTTGATTTGGTGTGTGTGCCTGGCCAGAAGTGAACATGTTTGTTGCCTAGATGAAGTGTTCACTGTTTTCTTCTTCTTCTTCTATCTTAGCTCTCTGTGGTCCTAACCACTCATGACTACCATACTGTTAGGACCAGATTTCACGTGGTTGACATTTTGGGTGAATTTTGGATATGTTTTCTTAAACACTAAATTACCAGACAGCCTTGAAAGTAACTGTGTGGGAGCAATTTCCGTGCTGCACATGGGAGATTAGGGAATCTGTCATTTCACATCTTTCTGGATGTGCAGTCAGGAAGAAACAGAAATGCTAAAGTCATTTTCTTACAAGTTACCAGTAAAGCCAGCAAGATCCGTTTTACGGAAACAAATGTCCTAATTTTCTCTGCAGCATTTTTATTGAGAGGTCTAAGGAGTTGGGATATTTTTCAGGGATCACACAGGTGTACCCCTCAATATGCATGTTCGCATAGACTTAGGACTGGACTTTGTGATGACGTAGGGGTCCCTGGGTCTCCAAGTGTTTTCTGTCTCTTTGTGACTACCTGGGCAGAGGGACCTTTGGTGTTGCCTGATTGTCAAAGGGGTCTAAGGTTTCTTTCCCAAAAGATTAAGAACCACTAAGTGAACTGGTATGTTTAGTCAGTTGGTTAGAAGCCATAAAATATCAAGGTTACAGGATAAAACCTACAGCTTCCGTGGGAGCTTTACTGCATATTGATTGGGGGCATTAGTGAGCGTTTGAATCACTCAGTTCAGCCTCTGTCCGTATCTGGGCCCTTATTTCCATAGTGCTGTCTGGGGGGATCGTGTGAATCACTGTATAGAACAAATGAACAAAACCAGTGGATGAATTCGGGATTGTTAGTGGAAGCAGAATGTCATTGTCTTCCTAAAAAGGAACGTGTGCTGACAGTTTAGAGTTGTGGGCGTGGGGTTTCTGTGATCTGTGTAGTAGAATCGACTGTGGGTACTCCTTACAGTTGGTTCCGTCGAGTCTGCGTCGGGCACTGTGCAGCATTCTACTTGTACATTGCCTGATATACCCCTCCTGGTGACAATTGCAGTAGTAGTCACTAGTGTGCACTGTGGTTTGTTTCTGTCTGCCTCAACCAGGAGAATTTCTCCTCAATCAGATAAAGCTGTGCAATACAGTTGTAGTTTTGTGAATTTGAAGCTGTGTGGGTTTGTGCCCTTCAGGAACCTGTTTTATTCGGAGTGCCACCCCAACCCAGGGGAGGGACAGGAGAGTCCGTTCCAGTGTCTCAGATTAGTCGGGGCCAGCTCTTCTGCAGGAAAGATGTGTGACTTTGGAGGCACAGGAACCTTTTGGGGGCAGGTGAAATGTGACTTCTCTCTCCCTTGCTTGGGCACTGGCCTGGGGCGCAGCTGTTTAAAATCCTCGTCCTTTGTAAGCCCTTCCTCCCAGGCTTCTTTGTTCCCCGGGGACGTTATTTTAGCCCTGTGTTGGCAAGAGATAGAAGAAGCATCAAGTCAGGGTAATGTGGCATAATCCTGGGAGACCGGCACTGAGAAGATTTAGCGTTTCCGAAAGACCACTGTCCCGGTGCCCGAGCTCCTTGGCTGTGCTCCAGAGGGGGGGGGGGCGGTAGGTCACCCAACTTTACCTGGTCACTGGCAATCCACCACATCCCCTCCCCCATCTCCCTCTGTCCCTTCCCTCTCCCTGCCCACCTCTCTGGCCTTCCCTCTTTTCGCCTCTCTCCTCCCTTCCCCTTCCTTCTTTTTATTTTTAATGAGATTCAGATTCTCTTGAACACCTTTTCCATTCAGAATTTGCTTCTTGTTGACATTAGGTAGGGTCTTTCTGAAAAGGGGCTTGGCTTTTTCCAGAGTTGGACATAATTGCAATTTTAAGTGATACCCCCCCCCCCACACACACCCTATAGCTCTTAACAAAGTGCCTGGTAGGTAACAAGCACCCAAGAAAAATCAAAATACTTCCATTTCACCACGGTTGCAGAAACTTTACCAAGTATGTAGAGGAAAAAATTCTTATCTTGCAAGAATTGAACTAAATTTGAACAGTAGTCTGATACAGGCTAGTGCATCTGAGTGCGAGGTGTGTTGTCAAGTAGGCTAGTTAGTGGGATTTTGTTTTTAGGTGCAGATCTTAGGAGAAGGAAATCTTGAATTTAAATGTAATTTGTGACAATAATTTATGAGAAGAATGCATTTTAGTTTCTTCTCTGCTTGTGAATCGGAAAGACAGCATTTTGAGTTACCTGAGCTGGCAAATTTGTGCTGTCTGGGCACATGCACGAGCCCCCGGAGGCCCAGGCCCCTCTCCGCCGGAGCGGTGATGTGCCCGCTCATAAGCTCCGACAGAGGCCCGTCCGCAGGAGTGAAGGCGGCCAGAGGCAGTTGCGGCCTTGGAGAGACGGGAATGAGATCGCCCAGCGGTAGTGATGAGTAGCCCTAAAAACTGTACTCATGGTAGATCCAAGTGAGGAGGAGTTTTGTATCTCTCTAAATTGTCTTATCTTTATACCCTGTTTCTTAAACCTCTGTCAAAATGTGGCATATTAATTGTGCATTTTTAGCAGAAGCAAGATAAAGGCCAGGAAACAATACTCTCATGATTATCATGGCTGACTGCCAAACATGACCCTTTGCTTACACCTGGGAGGCGCGCAACACGATTATTTAAGTTAGATTTTTGATTTAAATAAAGATGAGTATCATAACCGAGTGCAGTGGAACAAAGCGAAGAATACAAGGTGTGTGGCTGCTCAGAAGGAGGAGGGAAATTAAGTTATTGTTTGAAGTAACTTGATGCGCAGGGCAAAGAGTTGAAGAGTTGGAGACCCACCGGAAGGTTAGTAGCAGTTCGAATGCTTGGTATTGGCTGTTGAATGATGTCTCTTAAGGCCACGCCCCTTTTAAATGTGTGTCTCTTGTGGATTTGGTGTTTCTGGAGCTAGTGCTTTTTTTCTGGACGCTTGGAGCTGGTGTGCAGGTAGGGGGTAGGGAACAGAGAACCACTTCAGTCCCGTTCTGCTGTTGGGCACAGTAGACAGTGGTACCGCTATAAAACCGCATATATTCATCTCAGTCAGCAGTGACCATTTTTCAGTTGTCTCCTTAATCTTGCCTTTGTTAGATATTTCTTTCAAAAATAATTTATTCACTTATTTTTGCATAATAGAACCAAATGTTCATCTAGAAAAGTTCGAGAACGGGGACACAGAAGCAGGTCTCTTACCCTCAGCAACAGCCTCCTCACTGGGAGCCGCGTGTCCGCATCTTCACGTAGGCCTCCTCGTTTACGTCCGTGGATGCGCTCTAGCCAATTTTATTAATGCGCTCTGGCCGATTTATTATTACAGGCATCGGGCCTGTAAGCACTTCAGTAAACAGATCTAGAGAATGGGCTTAAGTGTTGTAACTGTGTCTTCCCTCAGATTTATATCTAGATTTTATTTCCTAAAAGAATTTTTAATCCAAATCTCGCAGTTAATTCATCAAATATAGAATTATAAAATTTATCCTCAATGACTTTCCCGTTAGCCGAGGATAAGCAGGTCTGGAGGGTGTGGCTGCGCGCTCTTCTATGGGGTTGCCAGGCCGTGTCGCCGCCACCACCCTGCGAAGCCTCCCATCTCTCATGTGGCCTCCGGGGACTGACCCCCTGAATTTAAGTTCTTTACTTTGTAGTTGCCTGTTCACATTTTATATGCAAGGTTTTTGGACTTTAGATACGTCATCCCCCCCCCCCCCCCCGTAAAATGAAAGGTACGGAAGATCCTTGTGAAGAACCCTAGAAATTAAAATAATTATAAAGAAGAACAGGCTGGCAGCTTGTTTGAAGTTTCAGGGGTATTTGGTTAGTCTCTAGAATCATTTTGTTATGCCACAAGACTTTGAGGTTCTGAAGAATGTAAGGAAATTTAATGCTTTCGTAATTTAAACTTATTAAAGTTTATTTGGGGAGCCCTTTCCTGCTGTTTGGATTTATCCAGTCAAAGCCACTGAAAGCCTTTTTTAGAGAAATTCAAATCTCTCTTCAGATGTGATCCTTGCCGCTGCTCCCATCAGCCTGGCGCTTGGAAGGGTATCCGTCCAGACCCTCCACGGGGCCAGAGGCTGTACGCCCCCCAGCGCGACGCAAGCATCCCAGGAATTTGCACTGGGATCTGCAGCACTGAAAAATCCAGAACTTTTCCATTGTTTCTGTTGGAAGGAAAGCCTAGAGCCCTGTTTTAATACTGTGAGCAACTTAAAACCAGAGAGCTTTTATTTTTATAATTTGCCTCCAGGAGTACAGACAGCTCTTGGCGAGCTTAACTACAGGGAGAGGTTGAAATTATGCTCAAGCTGCCTAACAGAAGCCTTTTTTTAGTGCCAGGTACCTTTCAAGTTATTTTAGATATGAAAGAAATCAATAGAAAATGGATAGCATGTTGCTTTCACAAAAGCCAGTTGCTGCACAGCATCTTGCCGCTTCTAGATGTGCTTCCAGAACACCGTGGCCCCCAGTGGCTCATTTTCCCCCTGCTGTCACCTGGGCAGCTGTCACGGCCACTCTGACCGCCTGATGGACACACCCTGATTGTGCAGTGTGCCGACCTTCGCGGGGCCTCTCTGGCTTGGTCTCGGAGGCTCTGCTCTCACTTGGGTCCCGCTGCCCAGCTCCGCCGCCGCCCTGACTGTGACTTCCGTGACATCCAGGTTACCGAGTCATTATCTTCTTGTTTCCTTTTTTAAGTGTACATTACAGTGAGCTAAGCGGACTGTTAATTCCTTGTGGAAAACTTACATATGTTTCCGGCTTCTGTCCTGTGTACTCATCACATCAACTGCAGAAGGTTCACCACCCCCAGAGAGAAAGCAAGTGCCTGGGCTCTGACTCCCTGCCCCTCTTACCAGCTCACATGGAACGTTTCAGCCGTTCTTTCCAGCCCACGACGTGGCTGTTACCTGTTGATGCCCCTTCCTCACTACCTGGTCTGTTAGAGGTCGTGTGTGTGTGTTTCTTTTAATCCTGTGAAGTCATTTAATATGAACTTTATGGCTTTTAAATAAAAAAATGATGTTTTAAGTGGGCTACACCACCAGTATGGGGCTTGAACCAGGACCCTGAGATCAAGAGTTGCATGCCCTACTGCCTGCGGCAGCCAGGTGCCCCTGAACTTCATGGTTTCCCAAGCCAGTGGTTTACCTTACCTGTGAACTCTTGCCCCTAAAGCAGGTGTTCTGAGAGCCGCTGTCCATGCCAGGCCGGCCTGCTGTCATGGAAGCCACACCCTTGTCTTTTAAAAATTTAAAAAGTTGTATACTGACTTTATATTTTTTTGATAAATTTCTCAATCTAGCCTGCAATGCACATGACATTATTACTTATCTTCATTGTTTTATTTCAGAGAGAGCGTGAACGGGGGGTGGGGGGGAAACAGACAGACCGTCTTAAGCAGGCTCCACACTGAGTGGGAGCTCGATGTGGGGCTCGATCCCACGACCCTGGGATCATCACCTGCGCTGAAATCAAGAGTTGGATGCTCAACTAAGCCACCCAGGTACCCCGTTAATTACCTTTGTTCGGGTGAAAAAATTAGGATCCAAAAGGTATCACTCAAGGCCTCTAGAATACAGACAGATCCGTGAATTGGGTGGGAACAAAAATCCCAGTTTTGCTACCAGCTTGCCATGAGATTTTAGACAATTCATACGAGATAAAGCTTTAAGAGGCATTTTTGTGGAGTTTGGGAAGCAGACCGAGACCCCTTTGAGGCTCCTTCTGTGTCAAATCTTAGGGTTCTTCTCTCTTACCTTTTAATACAGCCCATCATTTCCATCATTCCATGCCTGTTTTCTAAGATCTGTACCCTCAGCTCAGCTGACTCATCGTTGAACCTTTTCTCCTACCTTGTCCGAAAGCCCCCAGTCTTCAGATTTTCTATGAGGGACCCGCTTGTCTAAGGGCAGGAAGAAGAGGAAGATTTTGCGAAAGAATGGTCACAAAAGGAGGAGATCATAAATGGTGGTGTCATAAGGCCGGGGAGGGGAATCTTAATGTAAGGCCCATGAAACTGTCAGACGCACAAGGGGAACTTGAGGCGAATGAAGCCTAAAGAAATCGCGGGTTTTGTAAAGAGGAGCTCAGAGGGGACTGCGGGGAGTGGGTCTCAGTGGAGGAGAGAGGACCAAGGCTCAGCTGCCGAGATGAGGGGCTGAGGGAGAGGTGAGCAGTCACAGCCCGTCTTTGGGGCGGGGGTGGGGGGTAGTCCTTCAGAGAGTCCATGGTGGCTCCTGTTCAGGGCAGCTCATGTTCTCGATGGCCTTCCATGGTAAGAGCTCAAGAGACGGGGCCTCACCTGGTGTGGAATCAGCTGTGTATCGGAGAAAGGTGGCGAGCTCCCCAAGGATCAGATGACCTGCCTCTGGGTGCCAGTACTGAGTTCTGATTTCATTCGGAGGAGTTGGGGCGCTCCCCCGCGAGGAGGCAGCACACGTAGAGTTACATACAGCTCTAAATTTAATTCACTTAAATCACGAAATTCGTGAGCCTTCACTGCTGTGATGAATTTTTAATGTAACCCGAGCATGCCTTCTAGAATTTTGTGTTTTCTATGATGCCTGCATATTTTTAAGTGAAACATTATTCTCTAGAATTTCCTAGTGTTTGACCAGTTTTATTAGACTAGTAGAACACAGTCCAGACCTGGGTTAACTTATTTATGTGATGCCCTAGGCAGTTCTGATTTTGCAACTTGCATCCCAGGCACCAGAGGTATAATGGCTAGACATTATCGTTAGAGTCGTCATCATGACTGTTGGGCTTCACTGGAAATCCCAGGTCTCTTATGGTGAATCATACTTGCTTAGGTTGAGCTTCCGGGCTGTTGACTTGTAAGTGTTACTGGCATGAGATACAATTGAAATGGGAAAAAAAGGGTCTGCATTCCAATTTGATTGTTGTTCCTTTCCTATAAATGCAGTGAAAGCCTCTAGCACTTTTTATCTCTTGTTTGCCTTTGACACCAAGGGAGACAGCCCACAGCAAGTGCTGTCTAGAGAATACGGTGTTCTGATGTGCCCTTAGTGGCCTTAAGAAATAAGGCTTTGTTCGTAGGAGGAGCACCCCATCCCCAGGTTTTAGTTCTGGCTCTAGAGCTGATGTAGTTGCATGGCCTTGGGCAGACCACTTCACGGGCTAGGTCCTCGGGTATTTGTAAGGCGAGTGGCATGGATTGGGATTTTGGGGTCTTCTGGCAGAATGGTGCCGTCAGTGGTGAGAGCATCTGTTTTGCGACATGACATGGGCTTGGCACAGGCCTGAGTGTGAGTGTGCCAAGGGGGCCCTCCTGCCAGCAGCTGAGATCACAGTTAAAGATTCGTTCATTTTCCGTGTGTGTGTGAGAGAGAGAGAGAGAGAGAGAGAGAGAGAGAGAGAGAGAGAGACAGGTGTGAGAGAGAGAGAACCTTGATGCGGTAGATAACTGCTCTTTTCCTTCTGTTTCATTTAGTTTTCTCCGTAACTTTGTGTGCATTTCTTTTCCTGATATGCATAAGGTTTGTCCTGTCCTTCATTATGTTCTTTGTTGTCGTTTCCATTTCACTTTCCTTGTGTTTCATTCCTGTGTCTTTCTTGTTTAGACCAAGTGGAGCACGCAGCTGGCAGTATCCTCTATGTAGGACCTGCAGGAACCTGATGGTAAGTGCACACGTGTGCTTACCAGGCTCCCAGCGGGCTCTGCCGGGCCGGGTCTAGAGGCACCTCATGCCTCCCAGACACTTAACGAGCCCCCGCTCCCTTTCGGAAGAGTCATTATAGGTTGTGTTTGGTTATAGGCTTTTGTTTCTGTTTTTAAATTTGATTACAAATAGAACAGAAACCAAGTATGGAGGGAAAAAATTACTTACCTAAGGAAGTGTAGAAGGTTCCACACATGTTCCTCTGTTCCCACTGCAGTATTTGGCTTTGTGAGTTGTCACACAAGCATTCCGAAGTCGGGACACCTGGGTCCTAACGTATGTCCTCTCCTAGACTGCTTAGTCCCGCCGGGGCCCTGGCTTTCACTTTCTCTCAAAACGGCAGGTGGGACAGGCCTCTTTGTCTCCAGTCTGCAGCCCTGATGGAAAGTAACCTGGGGGTGGCGGCTCCTGTTAAGATTGTGAGGCTCCGTCCATGGGTCGGGTCATCTCCGTCTCCTGAACCAGCCTCTTAGATTCATGACGGGCCCGTTTCCATGAGAAACTGTCAGTGTTCACCAAAGTTACTTTGGAGGTAAATTCAGTCGTTCCATTCTTTAGTTTTTACAATTGGTTTATTAGTGTTCAGCTACTTTTAAAAATTCTTAAATATATAGACTGCAGAGCGCCCGTTACATCTTTAGTGGCCGGTACAGGTTCAGCCCTGTGGTTCCTCACCAGGGGAGACCTGCCCAGACATTTGTCTGTGCCGGGAGACTTGCTTGTCACAGTTTAACGTGGCGGTGCTGCTGGCGTCTAGTGGGTGGAGGTCAGTGATGCTGCTGAACGTCCTCCAGTGCATCAGACAGCCCCACGACAGAGGGGACCGCTCGGGGCCCTCTGAACAGGATGCTCATGTCCCTCCTTCAAGTGGTTTCTCTTCACAGGGGATCAGGGGCTTCCTGGTCTTGTGGTTTTTTTTTTTTTTTTTTTTTTTTAAAAGAAGGCACCTGGAAGTTGGTGGGGGGTACTTCTCATTAATTAGGTAGGAGAGTCCAAAAGTAGACTTTGACATTCAGTATCAGCTAGATGTTTTCATATTTTAGGCGGAGAATAAAACTTAGAAGGGTACTTTTACCTCGTAGACACGGATGATTTCAGTGTATGTGCTAGTGAATGACTTTGTTAAAGTTGTGCTGTTTTATTATAATTTACTTCTAGAAACTTCACTTATTTAATACTGTTTACATACCGGCCAGTTTTTTGTATGACCTCCTGATCAGGTTTGCACAGCACTTGAGATGTTGCAGGAAAACTTTGAATCGCTTCTCTAAGGGATTGTATTACAACAGATTGACATATGTTTTTCTATTAAGTTCCACAGTGTGACTTTTTAAAAAACATATATACATAACAGGCCAAGTACTATACTTCCATTTTTACTCATTTCAAAAGCTCATACCTGTACAAAGTAGAAAGTTAGAGGTAAGAAAGGGTCCTGCTTTGGGCTGTTTGGGGCACATGAGGTGGTACTGGGATGTCTTGTGGTTTTGGTCCAGGAAACACTGGACTGAAGACAACATCGGAACGAGGCGTCCTAGGGCACCGGGAGTCCTGTACGTGCGTCTCTGCAGACATGAGCTGCAGCCCTGGAGCAGTTAGTTAGTGGCCAGTGAGTGGTTATATTCGTATTATTTGCTACCAGTGATCTGACCTGGACTGGATATCACACGGGGAAGGGCACAGGTCATCGTGAGGATGAGAAAACCAGTTGCAAGTAGATAGAATCCAAACCTCCTGAAGCAACAGCTGGGTTCCTCCAGAGCCACGTCCTCCTCAGATTTAGGCTCAGTGCTGTTAAGTTGGCAAAAGGAGAAAGAATAGAAAGAGGAGGTCACCTCTTTCAGTGTGAAACGGTGTTTTCATGTCCTTGCCCTCCAGAGAGAATTGGTTTATGATCTTCCGCCTGCAGGCTCTTGGCTTCTGTTGTACCAGAATGTGGTTCCAGTGAACTGCTTGCTTGTGTCCTGAGTTTCGTTTTCGATGCCTTCGCAAACGAGGGATGAACGTGTTATCAGGAATTTGTTTGGGCAAACTCTTACATATTTGCAGAATGAGTCCCGTTACTTTTTTTTTTAATGGGCTTAAAGAATTAGGGATTTAAAATGGTATTTAAAATTTTTTTATATTTATTTTTGAGATACAGAGTGTGAATGGGGGGAGGGCAGTGAGGGGGGGAGACACAGAATCCAAAGCAGGTTCCAGGTTCCAGGCTGCCCACATAGAGCCCAGCGTAGACCTGGAACTCACATACTGCGAGATCATGGCCTGAGCCGAAGTTGGACAGGTGCCCCTAGCATAGTGTTTTAGAGTTCACTTTTTAAGACTGATGTTAAGTGGCTGATTATGAAGTATTTTGTACTTTTTCCCACTTTGTTTCATCTCTTGAATATCTATCAGATTCTGGTGGTGCTCTTTGAGGATTCCTGTTTGCCTGGTACTATCATTGATGCTGCCATTTTTCACCGTTCTGAACTGCTCAGTGTTCTCTGTGTGTCTCACTTCATTTTCATCTGCTGTCTGTATTTTAGTTAACTGGTCCCCTTGGTAGCGATGTTCTGTTATGGAGGACACCGTTTTCCAGGAGCAGTGAGTGAGTGCTTTCTGGTTTGTCATTTTAGTAATCAGAGGTGGAGGTGGCGGGGGGCTTGTTTCGCAAGAGAAAAGGACAGATCCGCCAGGCTGAGTGGAGAGAATGCTGGTGAAGGAGAAGGAGGTGTTTGGGGAAGATGAAGACAAGCCTGTTCTGACTCTGAAAACTACAAACCAAGAGCTACCAGGAAAAAGAACCTTAGACTTGAAAAAATAGAAACGAAGGGCCACAAGTTCTTGGTCAAACCCCAAAGAGATGGAGCTTCTGAACCTTCCACATTAGTACTTTTCTAGAGGAGGGCTTGTCCCTGCGGACCGTCTTGGTGACCTGTGCTTGCTCTGGCTTGTCTGAACTGTTGCTTTTTGATCTTCCCTTCCAAACACTGCTTTCGGTTGGAATGCAGTGAGCGTTTCCTGAACTCCATTCTTGCAGTTGTTTGTGAATTGGACTGAACCTGGAGTCGGGTCCCTGGGGACCCTCAGCATTCCTGCCGCCTTGACAGTGAATTCCTCATAACTGCTCTGCATGTGCTGTCTGAGCCGTTGCACACACGTGTCCTCTGCAGTCCGGCAGGGTCTGCTTCTCTTGCTTCACTTTGACAGTTACCGACAAGCTGGTCTCCACTAAACGGGGCCCAAGTTACACCAGATTGTTTTCCCCTAACTTGCTTCCGACGGATAATCAACCTTTTGTCTGTCCCTGTTATTCGTGTCGTATTGGAACTCAATGTTAGTATCCAGTTTTCCTCTGACATCAATATTGTTAACTTTTCTCAATATTGTTAACCTATTAGTTTGAGGAGTCTCAAAAATACAGGGTTTATGGGCTTCTTTTTCTTCTCTGACATGACTTACCATTATTCATAGTCATCATCTGTTCACTTCTTTAGAAATCTGATGTGATAATTGCCTAAAAGTGTACAGTTTGCTGTCATTGGATTAGTAATTGTGTTTTTCAAGAATTCAGGGTCATAGTGAGAAAGTAAATAAACAAATAAATGTTGTGTTTTAGGGAAGAAAAAATCCCAGGAAAGTAAAAACAAAGCAAACAAAGCTGAAGACATACCTCTGAAGACAAGCGAGCCAGATTCTGCTTCTGCAACTATGAGAGATTCTGCAGAAGGTAAGCCTACAAGTTGGACTTGTGTGGTTCGGCTATGTGTCACCAGTTACTGGAAATCTCCTTCGAATGCCCTTCTGAGAATCCCCTGAGAACTGCAAAGGGTTAACAGCAGAAAGCCTGTCTGGCTTTTTAATTAATAATTAATACTTTTATTTTTTAACTGTATTTATTTATTTGGGGGGGGGGGTTATGAGCCTGGGAGGGGCAGAGATAGAGGGGGAAAGAGAATCCCAGGCAGGCTCTGTGCTGTCAGTGCAGAGCCTGATGCAGGGCACCATCCCTGAGACCCCGAGATCATGATCTGAGCTGAAATGAAATGTTGGATGTGTAACCGGCTGAGCCCCCCAGGCACCCCAAGGCTGCCTGAATTTAATATGGTGAATTGAGTCTCCGCCTCCCACCTTCCCTTAGAAATATTTTTTAAAGACCTTCTTAGTTAAAATTAAAATTATTCCCTGGTTAAAACAGTAAAACGTACTAGATGATTACATTTATAAATAATTTATAAAGTTCAAAACCATCAAAACAAATCTCTGGTGGTAGAAGTCAGCCAGAAGGCTTCTAGGACTCGGGTGCTCATCCACCACGGAGCTGTGGGCTCGGTACGCCAGTGTATTTGCCTTGTAAGCATTTTATTGAGCTAAATGCTTATGATCTGTACACTTAAATTGTATGCTTTGCACTTCAGTTGAAAGTTTACTTGAAATATCAAACACCTTTGATTTTATACATCAGCTTGAAAAGTGTATAGAGTGAAAAAAGTGTTGTTTTTTGTTAGAAATTAAATTCCTGTTTTGTTCTTTGTGTTTCACCACACAAAATTTTCTTCTTTATCATCCCTTCTGAGGCTTGATACTCTAGGCCTCACGAGGGAGGATTCAGAGGGTGGCATGGGTGGGACGTTAGCAAGGCAGGTTGTCCTGTGCTCCCTGCGGTTGAGCGACCGTGTTGAGACTAGTGATATCAGACACGAGGGAGTGTGTCGTAGAATCTGTTCGGTGGCGAGTATATGCTTGTTAAGAATTGTTCATAGTGACCCAAACAGGCAAATTGCAAAACACAGTCTTGTGACTCTTTGAAGAACATTCGTAGGCACCCGCCTGGGTGGCTCAGGTAATTAAGTGTCTGACTCTCGGTTTTTGGCTCAGCTACCGATCTCACAGTTCATGGGATCGAGCTCTGTGCCGGCGGCGCAGAGCCTGCTTGGGATTCCGCCACCCCCCCTCCTCCCCTGCTTGCACAGTCTGTTTCTCCCTCAAATAAATGAACTTAAAAAAATTTGTAGAGAATAAAAACACAACAAAATATTTTGGATGCCTTTTAAACCACTTTATGAGTACTGTTGGAGGTGATGACATTCATAAAAGATGATAATTTCCTGTAGCATTTTATGAAGCAAGAACAGACAGGTGGATGAAGTTCTACATGCTGATAGCAGATTTACTAAATAAGTCTTGTTCGAACAACAGCAGTCCCAATACTAAAGAACATCACTGCCTCTAATGGCAGAATTAAAAAAGAAAATCCAACCGCCCTCTCTCTCCTTCAGTATTGAAGACCGTTCTTCTTCCTGATACAACGTGAGGTCCTATGGAGAAAAGTACTTAATATGTACCTGTTTGTGGGATGGCTGTCCGAGTGCTCTCCTGAGTGTTCTGCATTGTTCTCAGCAAGTGGTCTGTGTACTGAGCAAACAGTCCAGACTCTTCCTTGTGTTTCCCAAACTTTCCTTTATTTTTAGAACTCAGCAGACCTCATTGAGTGTGTGGACGCACGTTGGTGTGGGCCTTACTAGTTAATAAATAGGACTCTGTGTTTTGGTTCATATTACTTTGGATAGTTGTAAGTCTGGGATTGTTTTCCAATCACAGGGAAAGAATCCCCCCCACCCCCCGGTAAAAGAAGCCACAGATTTTGACTAAAAGTGAACTCCAAAATTTCTAAGACTTAGAGATGTTAATTTTCATTTTCTGTTGTCTTTTATTTGGACCTTTTTAGCAGCGTGCTGTTGAAAATGTACTTGGAACGAGAGTTAGCTCTTACCAGCATCACATGAGTGGTGTGCCCCAGTGTGTGGCGGAGTCGTGGGATTGATGGGCGTTTGCCTTGGGGGAGACAAGGCCGCTCTGTGGGGGGAGAGGGAGTAAATGTAGTAGCGGACGGACGGGTGAGGGTAAGGTTGATGTCCTAGGGCACGGCAGGGGGGCACTTAGGACTGAGCAGGTGAGAGGTGTGCAGACACCTTGTGTTCGCAGAGCTGGGAACACTTGGGCCATTTTAGTGCCTCTCCCCCACATCCGGGTGGTCACCAGGTCTTCTGACAGGCCCCTTCTCTACAATCTGGCCACTCTTCTGTGTCCACTGCTTCCTTTTGTTTCCGTCCCTGGTGTAGACCCTGTCCTCTCCCTTCTGAGGTCCCTGCTTTAGAACCAGGCTCCTGCCTCCAATCCCGTGGTCCCCACTATAGCCACATCTCCAGATGGCACTCTTCTGCTTTGAAATACCCTTAACAGGGGTGCCTGGGTGCCTCAGCAGGTCAAGCATCTGACTCTTCGTTTTGACTCAGGTCATGATCTCATGGTTTGTGAGTTCGAGCCCTGCATTAGGCCTTGAACCGACAGTGACATTGCAGAGCCTGCTTGGGATTCTCTCTCTGACCCTCCCCTGCTGGCATGGTCTCTGTCTCTCTCAAAATAATAAACTTAAAACAGAAAACGAGAACATACCTTAGCAGACCCCAACTGTCCCAGGTAAGTCCAAATGAATTTCGGTGTGCTGCAAGTTTTGATTTCCTCCTGCTTGCTTCCCCTCCCCTGCCCTTGACCTTCAGGTTCAGCCTGTACTTTCTCTAAGGAGCCTTCCCTGATTAACCAAGCCCTGTTACGCTTCTGCAGCGACCTGTCCTTCCACGAAGCATGGCCGCTCGTCGATGACAGCCTGCCTGCAGCCAGCGTCTGTAAAAGCGAAGCCCTGGGAGTATAAGGGTCTTGACAGTGTCACGTACTATTGGCACATAGAAAATTTTGCCCAGTGAATGAAGAGCCAGAATTCGGAGTAGCTCTGCCTCCTTTACAGAGCCTTTCTCTTAACTCTTGTCTAACTTTCTTTCAGCAGGGGCTCAGGTGGTACTGTAGAGAGAGCAGCACCGGGGACCACCCCCTCAGCATTAGGTGGGCTTGAGCAGTGCCGGTCCGAGAGTCCCGTGCTGTCCCTGGCTTCCTTCCAGCCACTGCCCCACTTCTCGGCTTTCCTTTATTGCTACACCCGAAAGAGTTGCTTAGTCTCCCTGTCTTCCCACTCCACCCTTTTTCTTAGGAACTCTGTTAGTCATTTGTCCCCACTGCTCCCCTGAAACTCTTGTCAGCGGTGCATCGGACATTTAGTTCTCTGTTCTCTTTCTCGCCAACCCACTGCCACTTATGGACACGGCTGATTAATCCCTCCTGGAAACTTTCTGTACTCTTCTGGGCTCTCCGGATACCTCACTGTCCATTCTTCTGACCTCTGAGTACCAGTGTCGTCTGGGGGACCCTCTTCCTGCCTCTCTTCTGGCTGCATTTGCCCTCCAGGTGGCCTCCTCCAGTCCCATGTTCCAAGTACGGTTCTGGGCTCGGTCTCTTTGCTGAACTTGAGTCCTGTAAAACCAACCACTTAATGTCTTCACTCAGGTATATGTTGGGGACCACAAACTTCCACACATCCACAGTAACTCTTGATTCCCCCTCAGCACACACGCCCACAGAGAGCGTGAGCAGCGAGCATGAGAGAGAGCAGGCCTACTTTCCCTCTGTCTTCCAGTAAAGCGGATTATC